>WSXT02194698.1:0-16035 GCA_011762715.2 Neuroterus valhalla
TTTGATCGAGTGCGCAACACGAGACACGCGATGAGAATGTATTCGTTAAAGCCAGAGAAGCTTTAACAGAAGAGAATGCACAATCATCAAATTAAAGTAGTCGACATTTCGCTTTTGAGTTTCACCAGCTATACGTACGACTGTAGGGAGGTAAATTCATAATCAAGTGCAACTGAGCGCGAGATGCGAAAGACGCGCGCATCAGGCGCGCTCAAACTTGCGAGCGTAGCGAGCAGCGCGCGTTAAGAATGTGCCGGCGTAGCAGGTAGATTTTTTTTCATAATTTTTTGGGCAATCAAATTTGGAATTTTCGATTTTTTGAGAAAATTCAAGAAGTTGTATGCACGAACTTGTACGGCTCCCAATAAGAAATCTTTTTTTTCTTCTGACTTTTTTTTCAATCTTGCGTCATTCGGCTAACAATTTTCATCTTCTTTTATATTTTCGAATTCCGAAAATACCATAACTCTGACAATTTTGTTTCTGTTTTGAGAAAAATTATTAGAAAAATTGTTTCAATTCTTACGCGCTACAAAAAATCGTACTTACAGTTTTCGAGTCTTGGAAAAGAGATCCAAAAAAATTGTCAAAATGCTCCCCCTCTTTGATTTTTCATCTAAAATAGCTAGTTAAAGAACTTGAGTTGTCTTTTTGGTCCCTTAGAATGTGTGTCAAAGAGCAATCCAATCCGATTAGTCTTTCAAAAGTTATAGAGTATACAGACACCAACGACGACAACGACGATAACGACAAATGACAGGCACCAACGTAAAAACTACTTCTTCGGGATCAGGATAAAATTGTTTTATTTCTTCAATTGGAGAGATATCTCAGAAACTAGTAGAATTTCAAATTTCACTCTCCACCAATAGTGCTACGTTTCTACTATTAAAGGTCGATTCTCCAGGATTCGGCATTCAATCTTACGCTTAAGAGTTTAGTGTTGTACGTTCGATGCAAGTTTTCTATACGTTGGTATACGTTTGGTGTCATTAGGGTTAGTGAGTTTCAGGTGATTGCTCTCTTATCTCTACTGCCTTGAGTGAAGGTTTCATAGATACACATATTCTTCGTCAAAAGGTAGCGTGCTGCACATGCACCTCCAGTACTCTGTTGGTCGACGCACGAGAGACTTCTCTGTTTCAACCTCGGGCGACTTTTGTGATACCAATGTCTGAATTTCCCACTCAAGTCATATTGGAAGTTTCGTGAATATAATTGAGTCCAATTTTTCCATCGTTAAGATGTCTTATCACTTTTACCTAGTTTACTTAACATTTATTTTCAGAGCTATCCAAAGCACTAAGTCGTACGTGCCGAATGCTTTCTGTTTGAGAGTGACGCGAGGCGTGCAGTTTTAAAAATTCGCAAGTTTCTAAATTTAAGTGTTTACACAGTGCATGAGGAATAACTACTTTGGGATGAGGATATCAGTGCAGTGCCGCAGATATTATGGTTGAACCTCAGTAACCGTTGTCTGTTACTAGCAAACTTCGTTCGTTTGATATACAAACGGCTCTTTTCGAAATTCAGAGCTATGATATTCGCTCCGTGCACATCTTACAGACAGCGCCACCTATGACGAAATCTATAACTTGCGGCTTGCCAGTTACATTGTTTTTCGTAAGGATAAATAAGACTTCATCCATTTCTTTATTTCTATAATTTGTTTTACAAAATTATTCGAGCGTAGGCTATGTGTTCGATAAGTCTTCTTTCTCCGGTAATTGAAAGACTAATTTCTATCTTTTCTATTCAAGTAAATTGTGATTTAAAAGTTATAACGATAATGGCAATTTTGAATGAATTCTTTCATGCGAAAAGCGGTTGTAGGACAAGTTTCCCAATCCGCGTTCCCCGAAGGACGTTTTCCCCAAAATACGAAAATATCCAAAGTGAAAGTTTAAACTAAACTTCGAATCATGGAATATTCATTTGAAATGACAACCAACTCCATGCAATTTCGAATGTTTTGTTTTGTTGCTGTTATTTGCTTTGCTTATTGAATCTTGTTTATCTAAATTGACGTCTCGTTCTTGAACTGTCTAACTTGGATTTATTGCTCTACCGAAACGCATCATGCTCGATTAAGAATTGGCTGCCATACAAGCGATAGAAATAATTTTTGGCTCTGAAGTAGTCAGCTGTTGCGTTTTTCACTTCTTCCAAAGAATGTATCGACACATTCAACAGGAAGGTTTGCAAAGTTTGTATAATGACGAAAACGATCGACGGATAAAAGTTGGTTCGCACATGCTTTGTGCATTGGCAGTCCAAAACAAATAATGTTATAGAAGGATGGCACCATAGATTTTCGCTAGTAATTGGGAAGGACCATCCAAGTGTATACGCCTTCTTCCAAGGACTGTTGAAGGAGCAGGCCGATACGGAAATAATGTTCCGACAGTTGCAAGTTGGCCTCCCTACCGCAAAAAGCCAATTTCAGATTTTAGTAATGTCAGACAGTGCCAGTGGTTCTTAAAATTGGAGGTCATGTTGCACACAATAATTATTGTAAAAAAAAATTTTGATAACACAACTTCTCTATGTATTTTATGTCTAATCAATCATTTTAATCATATCTTGTTAGAGTAACTCCCTTCCATTTGGAATACTCATGATTTTTTTTTAAATAACTGTTTACACTTTCTTCACTATGACTTCCTATGCATTTGGCGAGCCGGAAGTTCCGAAAACCGCCACTGGCATCGCTACAGTCTCATACACGGAGCGAATACGAACTTGTCTCTTCTCTCCCGCCCCCTGACTTTCTAATGCTTCTCGTCTGTACTCAGAGTTTATTCCATAGTATTGTGGTTACGCGATTCTTGTTCTTAATTTTTTGCAGCTCTCCCGCAAGATCTTTTCAGGAATGACTCCCTCGATTAAGACTTTGATTTCCAGACGAGAAGAACTTGATGGTCTCATCAGTCGAAGTGTTACTAATCCTGAAAAACAGGAAGATGGAAAGATGGCAGCAATTGCAATTCTAACGTGATTAGACAGAATCGAGAGATACTGGGCAGGGATGCAGAACAATCATATTGCTTGCTTCGAGATGCGAACAAAGAAGCACGGAAGCATTACGTACTTGCAGACGACTTTTCCGAACCTTCAGCAGAAACATACACAAAAGAGGAGATTGAGCTGGGAACTATGCTTAAAATTCTTTAACCTAAGCCTGTTTCATCCGAATCGTCTCAGCAAACTTAAGCGAGCTTTTTAAGTCATCCGTCAGTGACCAGGAATATATAACCAGTATTCAAAAATTCCATCATCTGAAGGCGAGTTTAGAAAGCGAATTTAGGAGGGAAGCCGATCTTTTACTGACAAATATACCAGCGACTGGTGACAACTTCAATCGTTTTCGGGAATTGTTGAAAGAAGGTATGAAAATGTTTGCGTTCGTCTCACTTCCTATACATCAAGTTTCATCTCTCTTCCAACAATATCTCAGGAATCTGCGGCGGAACTCTCGAGGGTCACATTAGGAACCTGTGATGCTGTCGAGGCTTCGAATGAATTAAAGCGTCCAGTTGACCAATGGGATGATCTGCTTGTTCATCTTACAATCAGAGAATTGGATTCAACATGTCGCTGAGACTGGGAGACAAGCATCGGAGGTTCAAAAATTGCCACCGACCTTCAATTCACTCAGGACGTCCTTCAATAACAGCATCAATCTTTTAAGAGCACTTGAGGTAGCTCCTTCGTTTGATCCCTCGAAGGATTCTCATTCTTTGATTCAGGAAAATCTGCAATTCCAAAGTCTCATAATCTAACATTGATAAACTCAAAGCTTGTTTCTTCGGCTCAGGACAACATTTCTTATGCCAGTAACAGGAATTCAAGAAGAAGTTACTTCTGCAGTGCATGATGTCACAGTAACATCTCCTTTTTTTAGCGGCAATGCTATTGTTCCTGCAAACATTACTGTGATGGCACGGCTGAGAGTTGAGTGTCTAAGTACGAGAAGCTCACTCGCACCCCGTCACTATGCATAAGCTATCAGTTCCCTTCGGCGAAAAGTCGTGTGCAAGGTATACTCTTTGAGTTGATTGCCTGTACGCATCACTTTCAAGGATTCCTTCTTTTGCCGTTGAAGCGTCCTACTCAAAGAGTCTGGATCTTCTGCCTCTTGGCAGCAGTTATTCCCAAAAAGACTCGTGAGTACAAGTGCCAAGGGTTGATGTTGGGCTCGGGAACCTTTGTACCTAGTCGATAGGAATAAGCCTGCTGCATCAAGCATAATCCAAGTGGTGATTCATCCTCTTAGTTTCAAGATTCATCTGTAATTTTTGAAAATGCAACTGTTTGGAAAACCATGAATTTCCGTTTGTAGGAAACTTGACTATTTGGTTGTAGCTTTGGAATGCAAATTTTTGGTAAAAATTAATCTGCTGAAAATGCTGTCCTTTTTGTTCAGTTCTACTACCATTTCTCGTTTGAAATAACATCAAATTTCTTTGTTGGTATCAATTCAAGCTCACGTTCCCTTCTTGGAAACAGAAATTGCGAACTTCTACGTAAGTGTTGTGCGCCAGGCGCGCATGCGCCAGCCGGACACTCATACGCAACCACTGATTTTAATTTTGAAGCTAAGTATTAAAATTCAGATTTCGCGAGAGAGACGCGGTACGTTTCGTCCTGGCACGAAGCTGCTGAACGAAAGAGACAGTGGCAGGGGGAGACTCGAGCGCGTCGTCCCGACTCCTGTGGGCGGACCTCCAGTGGCTTGCGCTGAATGGGTGCTTTCGTCGCGCTGCCGTTGGATTGTCGGGTCCACTCGGTTCGCCACCTCTACTCTTTCCGCGTCGCCGTTGTGCAGGAACGGCTTCGTAAAGGGGGCCTGCAATTGATTAAGAAAAATCTCGAGAGAAAAGAAAATCCGTAAGCATTTCTGATATGAGGAGACTCACGATCTTTCGGGACCGAGTAAATCCGGATCGGCAACAAACCACAACAAATCTTTGATGGCCAGACCTGATTCTCATCCCATCGCGTGAATTTTGAAGTAGTCTAGAATATCGCAGCCAGTGCTTCGGTGTCAAGGGCCCCAAAAGAGGTTGTGAGAGCGATTCCTCCCTCGAAAGACTTGCTGGCGTGGACAAGGGTTTTGCTCAAAGGGGAATAAGTCATTTCCAGAGCTCAAGGAAGTGTCTGCTTCGGCCCTGGTTATGGAGGCATCCAGTGAATTCACGACAGATTCCGGGATAGTTGGAGACAGCAGACGGACAGGCAGGAACCAGATTCAAATTGGAATCTCGATTCTTAGTTGGAGAATAAAACTAATGGATCCTAGTTCTCCAGTGGCCTCTAGTGTTCCAAATGTCCCTCGATGTCCCTCGTTGAATGTAGTCGAAGCAAGGTCGCAAACAGAAAATACAAAACAAACCGCATGAACTCTCAAATTCTTGAAATCAACATAACAAATGCCCTTGGAGTTTCGCGCCACGTGCCAGAACCGAATTTTTAACGGAATTCATTTTGATTAAACTGGAAAAGTGGCTGATAAAAAATCTGCCACGTTAGAATACATATTTTTCAGCTCAAATGATCGAATATTACATTTTTGATGAACATTAGTCTTTTCAAATTGAAAATTAAATAACTTTGTTGATATTTCTCTTTCCGGTTAGAAACTTCAACTTCTTAGTTGGAAATCGATCTATTTTGTTGCAAATGCAACATTTTTACTCGGAATATTGGTTATTCAAAGCGTTTTCCATTGGATTCAATGTATTACAGCATTTAGACCTAAGCATAATTTCCGCATGAATCATTTGAGAAACATTTGAAATTGGAATCACAAAAAAATCTATTGGGAAACGTCTTGTTTTTATGGGCGTTCGAGAGTTTCGACTTAGAATTTCTACATCCTCATTCTAAATGAGAAGGTATTGGTTTCATGCGAAAATTGACATTCGCAGATTTAATAAAATATCCACGTTTTAAGACCCTCTGAGTCAGAAAAAACGATTTTCACGAAGGTGTCTGTCTGTCTGTAGTCTGTAATCTGTATACTCGATAACTTTCGAAAGAATGATCATAATTATTGCAATATGCTTTGGCACACTTTTTTGGAACCAGGTAAGAAGGGAAGAGTTCGTTCACCAGCTATTTTGGATGAAAATCAAAGAGGAGGGGCATTTTGAACATTTTTTTGAACTTTTTTTGAGAATTGAGAATCGTCAGTACAATTTCTTGTAGCACTTTAAAAGTGAAACAATTTATTCTGATCACTTTTTTCGATAAAAACAAAATTGTCAGAGTTAGGGGATTCTCAGAATTCAAAAGTATAAAAGAAAATGAGAATTTTTAGCCTAATAATGCAGGATTGAAAAGAAAGTCAAGAGGAAAAATATTTATTTTTGGGAGCTCTACAAGATCTGGATACAACTTTCTGAATTTTCTCGAAAAATAAAAAATTCCAATTCCGATCGGACAAAAAATAATTTGAAAGAAATTGTGAACTTGATAAGTATCGAAAGAATGCTGATATTCTATCATGCTTTGGCACCTGTTTTGAGGGACAAAAAATACAAGTCGGGTTCGTTAACCAGCTGTTTTGGATCAAAAATAGAAGAGGGGGAGCATAAAAAAAAATTTTGATTTTTTTTAAGATTTGAAATTTCTAAGGAAGGGTTTCTTATAGTAGGTAAAAAGTGAATGAAAAAAAGAAAGATTCATTTTTTGGTCAAACTGCAAGGTGCGAAAAAATGTTGAGAACAAAAATTATTCATTTCAAAAAGACCTATAAATTTTATGTATACCATTTTTTTCATAAGATGCGTATTTTTTGTTAAATATCGTGAAAAATGTTACCGAAATTGAAAAATTCTATTTTTAAACAAAACTATTCGAGGCATGAAAAAAATGAAAACAACACAAATTGTTTACCTTAAAAGAATCTACAAGTTAACTGTTGACTATTTTTCGATGCGACGAATAGTTTTCGTTTTAATCGCGATAACGCACTTAAAAACATAAAAAATTCCATCTTCAAGCCAAACAATAAGAGACCGCAAGAAAAAATTAATAGCAAAATTGTTCATCGTTCTACAAGGTCTACGTGAAATTTTCTCCAATAAGGTGTATATTTTTGGTTTCAATCGTGATAACGCTTTTTAAACAATAAAAAATTCAATTTGCTAGCCAAACCATGCGAGATATAAATATCAGTGGCGAGTACTGTAATGAGAATGTGTTCCTCAAGGCCAGTAGAGCCTTGAATAAACTAAATATGAAAAAAAAATTTCATCAAAAAAAAAATCCAATAATCTTCATAGAAGTAGAGGTTTTTTGCAGTTTTGCAATATCTGTAACTCTGTGTATGCATTACATGCACTGTAAATTGAATCATGCACGAATGAATCCGAGCGCGTAGCGCAAGGTAAATACATTATCGAGCGCGAAGCGTGAGATTCGAATGACGTAGGCCCTAGGCGCGCTCAAACTTGCGAGCCGCGCGCGAAGCGCTCCATAAGAATGTGCCTGCGCAGCAGGCAGATTTTTCCTTATAGGTACGGCACTGTCTTTCGTGTTTATTTGTTTTTGGCTCTCTATTAAAGGCATATGGAAAATCTAACAAAAACCTGGGGTCTTTCAGGATCTATAGATCTATAGGTCGCTATTCTATTTTTTACCGCAAAACACCAACATCTAAGATGTATTCCCGGTTGTCCGCCTTGATTCCTAGATTTCTTGCAAGACTATGGCCACCACAAAATTCGCAATTCACGTCGCGGAAAAGCACAGCCTACTGAGAGAAACTGACAGGTCCTATGTGTGAGGTCAGTTCTCACTGATGTAGTTTTACGCCAAAAGAGCAGACCACGCGAGTCAGCGCTGCTAACAACACTTATCGTGGCTCTTACTTATCGACGTACCCGGACCCCGACCAAGTTCGAAATAAAAACGTGAATTATAATTGCCTGAGAAGAGATTGAAATAGTTCTGGCAGATGCCATCTCCAAACGGACCAATTCCAGACATAAACAAATTCGGAATTATTTATAAATATAAAAAATGAAGATAATATTTATTAATCTGTCAATTTCAGGATTGCAAATGTGGTGACTTAAGCAATTTTGAAATTTATAATTCAGTGATCAGATGATTTAGGAAAATTATATAGAAATTTACAGACGAGCCAGTTCAAGAATCTAGGATTGCAAATATGGTAAGTTTTCAATTTTGAAATTTATTTATCGGTGACTAAAAGAATTGAGAGTTCACGCAAAAATGTGTAGGAGATCCAGTTCAAAAATTATACAGTGTTGCACATGTAATAAATTTGTCGATTTCGAAATTTTTACTTCAGTAATAACGTAACTCAGGAATTTCATAAACAAATTTACAGACGGTCCAGTTCATAAATTTCAGGATTGCAGATGTGGTGAACAAGAAATTTAGAATTCAGGGAGCAGATGATTTACGAAAATTATAAAAAAATTTATAGACGGGCTAGTTCAAAAATCTCAGGATTCAAGTATGGAATTCTGCAATTTCGAAATTCATTTATTGGCGACTATAAGAAGTAAGAGTCCAGAAAGAAATGTACAGAGAGGCTAGTTTAGAAATTTTTCAATTAAAAATGAAGCTTTGTTATTTCGAGATTGGTAGATTTGTAAATATTATCTACATTTTTATATTCATAAAGAATTTCATATTTGTTTATCCCCAGAATTGGTGCGTTTGGAGATGGCATCTGGCAGAACTGTTTAAATGTCTTCTTAGACAATTATAATTCACGTTTTATTCCGAACTTTGTCGGGGTCTGGATACGTCGATAAGTAAGAGCCCAGATAAGTGTTGTTAGCAGCGCTGACTCACGTGGTCTGCTCTTTTGACGTATAACTACATTCTCACTGACCTCACACATAGGACCTGTCAGTTTCTCTCAGTAGGCTGTGCTTTTCCGCGATGTTATTCCCGAATTTTGTGTTGACCACCATCTTGGAAGGAATATAAGGTTCAAAGCGGACCACCGAGAATATATTTTAGATGTTGGTGTTGTGCGGGAAAAAATAGAATAACGACCAGTCTCGCTGTTGCTGAACCAGTCTCGCATGTTTGCGATGAAAATATTAATTTCCTCAGCCCAAGGGTAATTCATTAAAATTTTTCTTGATTTATAGATCCTGGAAGGGCCCGGGTTTTGTTAGATTTTTCCTATTGCTTTAAAAGAGACCCACAAGTGAATCTTAAATATATCGGTTTATGGTTTTTGAGAAAACGAAGTGGGGTCGGAATTCTCGATTTGAAATGCTCTAGGCGATTTATTGAACTTCAGGGTCCTGAATATATGAAAGGGGAAAATGGAGACCGACTCGAAATTCCTGTATTTTTCTAAAGTTGCAGGAGATCTTACCAGAACAGAAAGTTCCCTAACAAAAAAATTTGTCGGACTGGAAAATTTAAGTCCGTTTTTTCCATGGATATGACAAATATGTTTTTTGTAATAACAAGCAGTATAAGACAAGTTTCTTAACTAGAGATTGGTGTCCAGTGATCTTGATGTTACAACGTGTTCACAAACGAGTTTTTTTTGAATTTCGGTTGAACATTTATCAATTTTCCCGCAGCAAGAAGGTGAAAAATCACTATCTTCAGAAAATTGATAAACTTTAGAAAATATAAGTTTCTAAAATTTCAAGATACTCTAAAAATGAAGGATTAATTCCTGAAGTAGAAGTGTAAGAGATGAAACTGCTACAGATAAAAGCCAATCCAACATCTGAAAACTGATCATTTTAAGCATGAAGTACAATTTTCGAGCATTAAAAGGCAATAAAGCAAAGATAAGAATACTGGTTTCAACGAAGACTAGCGCTTTTTTTCATTTTTGTCCACTGGAAATGAGTAAAATTAATGATTAATACATAAGTACATGGAACATACATGTTTATTTCACGGAACGATTTGTCATCGCCAAGTTACAACTGTTACAATGAAACACGATATCAATTACTGCAGCGTGCTCCAAACAATCAATCGTTCATCGAATCCTTAAGGAACGAAAATAATTAAACTAGTCAAAGGAATATCCCTCTGACTAATCTCCTAAGACTAATATTCCAGTTTAAATAGGAAAACGGACGAAAGAAAGAATAATAATTTATAAATAATTGATCACCCAGAGTGATGTGGAATGTTGTCAATGAGGTATATTCTATCTTGAGGATATAGACGATGAGATTCTTCATCGTTCATAATTTTTGGTTGTTTGCTATCATCTTTATAGGGTAGTTGAATATGTTCATATCCCTTTTCTATTTTTTCCATTACTCCATAAAACCTACGACCCGAATCCAGGTTTCCAACGAAGAAAACGTCTTCATCCTTTGAAGAACGTTTCCCTACACTGCACTCCATATTGGAAGCAATAGGAACAATTTTTATCTTATACTGAGTCGGTACTTTAAAATCTGTCACTATTTCTGTCCTTAAAGGAAACTTGAGTTGTCCATAGGGAAGAGGTATTATATCTTTATGATTCGAAGGAAATGTATCAAAGTAAGAAGGGCTCATAAAACCTACCCTTTCTGTTGGTGTTTCTTTTGGTGTTGCTTTTGATCCTCTGCCGCCTCGCGAACCTAAGCCAGTAAGAACAAATAGGAATAGAATAAGTTCCCATTTCACGATGCTCCTTGGAAGATGCACTTTTCTTTCGAAGAGTATCCTGAAATGGGAACTTAAACTATTCCCCTCTGTTCTTATAGGATTAGGTTCGCGAGGCGGCAGAGGATCAAAAGTAGCACCAAGAGAAATACCAACAGAAAGGGCAGGTTCTCCGAGCCCTCGCCACTTCGATACATTTCCTCCAAATCATACAGATATAATACTTCTTTCCTATGGACAACTTAAGTTTCCTATAGGGACACCAACAGTGACAGATTTTAAAGTAACCACCCAATATAAGATAATGATGGGACCTATTGCTATTCCAGTCCACGATGACACTCACTCGTCAGAGTCTGCTGGTTCCATTCTCTTCCGCTAGTTAAACTTATTATCAAGTTAATTGATCAACTAGAGTGATGTGGAATGTTGCCAATGAGGTGAATTCTATCTTGAGGACATAGACGATGAGATACTACATCGTTCATCATTTTTTGTTGTTTGCTATCATCTTTATAGGGTAGTCGAACACGTCCATACCCCTATTCCTTTTTTTCCATATGGTCACTATCTTTGTCCCTTCAGAAAGCTTGAGTTTTCCATTGGGATTAGTCGAACTATCTGCATGATGTAAAGGGATTCGATCAGCAGAATTTTGAGAGTTTCTTCGGAGCGATGGGCCAGAGAACCTGCCTATTCTAATGGTAGTGCTTTTGATCCTCTGCCACTTTGCGAACTTGATCCTGGAAGAACAAACAAGAACATATTAGGTCCTTATTTCAGGATGTTTCTTGGAGGAAAGTGCATTTCATAAAATACAAAGTATGGTATTATTCCTAGGAAAACCAAGTTTTAGAATTTTTGTCAGAATTGAACGAAGTTTTCAATAAAATAGAGAATGAGCTCAGGGGTCTTTCAGGAGTAACGTAAGGTGTTTTTCCAAAATTCTTTACCTCCTTATATGTGGGATACCATGAGTCAGCTATTTTTTTGGAAATTTGTCATTCGAGGTCAAGACCTTTTCATCTATATGATATTCAACTACTCTCTTGAAATTCAAACTACTTAAAAGTTTGTCCAAAACGGTTGAGAAGTTTTGTTGCCTAATTTTTTTCACATGTTCTGTAGTTTTCCTAGAAATTCAATTAAAAATTTTTTTCTACGATTGAAACAAGAACTACGCGTCTAATCATTTCTTCAAAAATTTTATTATCTCATTTTTATAGTTATTTTTCTTGATTGCAATGGAAACTGCATATCCTGTTAAAGAAGTTGATAACACATTTAAAGATATTTTCCTGGTTAAGAACTTGTGTCTATTCAATTTTTCCTAAACTTGTGTCAATTGTCCAAAAGTTTTTTTTTTCATTTTCCATATGGTTTTTTATAAATGAAGGAAAAACTACTTGTCATATCAAAAAGTTAATTTTACCAAACTTGTAGATCTTCTTTTGGTGCACAATTTTAGTTCATTTATATTTTCACGTACCTTCCATATGTTCGCCTACCCAACAGTAGTTAATCCACAAACTCATAGACAAAGATCACCAACCCTCCCAAAGTGAGGGGGGGTTGAATTTTCAACCCCAATGCCTGCAGGGGTGGTTTGAAACGCCTGTAACTTCCTTCCTAATAAAGCGATTTAAATTTTTTATGAAGGTTTTGGAAAGTGCTTTTTACACGCATATATCCGATCGTATTATTTATAACAAAAAAAGTGGTTCAAACAATTTTTCCAATGAATCAATTGTTTATTTACCTTTTTTCGCAATTTAGGCATCGAACATTTCTTTTAAATAGTCGCGAAAGAAAGCTTAACCTTTTTAATATGAAAAATGTCTAACAAGAAAATGGACAAATAGAGATTTATTGAGTTATGAGGCCGGTTGTAGAGGGAGTCCTCGCGCTTGTACTCGGACGTCATGAGGCACCATACCGCGGAACAGTTTTCAAGTACGCCATTTTTTCGTATCACTCACATTGATCCAAAATTGCACGAAGTCATCAGAAAAAACTATTCATGAATGTGAACCAGTGAGTTTGCAGGAGTTTAAACTTTTTAAAGTTATTATAAAAAAATATTAAGTAAAAAGCAGTTTCTTAAAAATGAACAATATTTTTCCTAAAATAAATGATTTCTCACTATTATAATTTATTATCCGACAATAATTGGTTATTCTCTTGCTATTTTCCAAGACAAATACATAATTCAATTAGCTTCCTACGTAAGATTTGTGTTTAAGTAAATAAAGTACTAAGGTATTAGTAACACCGGCAAACAAAAAAAAAGTTTTCTGTACACCGGAAGCGACCTATCTACGGGCATGTTTTTCAATCCGCTGAATGTAAATTTTAGGTCAGTTTAAGCCGTACACCCTTCAATTTTGAGGAAATTGCAAAAAACCGTAAGAAGTAGCGGAAATTGGATGTTTTAGTAATAAAAAATGATTTGTGTATCTAGAGCAAGCATAATTTTCATGTATTTTGATCCGTTGCATACTTATTTCAAGTGTACGTAGAGTGTAGTAGTGTACGTAGTGTGTATAGAGTATAGAAAATTGTAAAAACCCCATGAAAATTAAATCGAAATATATTGGGATTACGTTGATAAAAAAATATTTGTAGACTCGGATCGAAGTAAATTTTCCTGTAATTTAATCCTCCAAATCCAAATGCGCAATTTATTGCCCAATATCTGCCCATATTCCTCCAAACACTAAGAAAATGGCATAAAACTGCCAAAATAGCAAAAAATTGCAGTTGAAGAAATTGAAAAAAAATCTGATAAACACGATTAAATACAATGAAAAAATACGATGAATAATACGACAAAAAATACGAAAAACGTATTTAATCGAGTTTAATAGATTTTTTTCAGATCTTCCGAATGCCGGTTGTTACTAATACCTTAGTAGTTTATTTACTTAAACACAGTTCATACGTGAGAAGTTCGTTGAATTATGTATTTGTCTTCAAAAATTGCAAAAGCAATAACCAATTATTGTCGGATAATAAATTATAATAGTGAGGAATCATTTATTTTAAGAAAAATACTGTTAATTTTTAAGAAACTGCTTTTTACTTAATATTTTTTTATAATAATTTTTAAGAGTTTAAACTTCTTTAAACTCACTAGTTAACATTTCTGAATAGTTTTTTCTGATGACTTCGTGCAATTTCGGATCAATGTGAGTAATACAAAAAAATGGCATACTTGAAAACTCTTCCGCGGTATGGCGCCGCATGACGTGCTTTTGCGGCTATTTAAAAAGAATCGTAGATGCCTAAATTGCAAAAAAAGTTAAATGAACAATTGATTTATTGAAAAAATTATTTGAACAACTTTTTTTGTTATAAATAATACGATAGGATGAAAGCGTGTAAAAAGCACTTTCCAAAACCCTTATGAAAGATAAAATCGCATAATAAGAAAGGAAGTTACAGGCGCTTGAAACTACCCCTGCAGGCATTGGGGTTGAAAATTCAACCCTCGCTCACTTGGGGAGGGTTGGTAATCCTGGTCCATAAGTTTGTGAATTAACTACTGTTGGATAGGCGAACATACTCCCAGAATTTGAAGACAATTGAAAAACATAACTTTTTGAGTTGGGACAAAAAATAAAGACAACAAATAATGAAGAATAGATTCTTTATTATTTTTTGTGCACCCAAAATTTGAATTTTCGATTTTTTGAGAAAACTCGGAAAGTTGTAAAGATCAGTCTGGAGGGCTCCTAAGAAGAAAGATTTTTTTCTTCAAACTTTTTTTCATATCTTGCCTTGTTTGGCTGATAATTCTCATTCTCGTTTATATTTTTGGATTTTGAAAATGCCACAACTCAGTCAATTTTATTTTCATCCAGGGAAATTATTGAGACAAATTGTTCCCCTTTTCACGTGCTACAAAAAATTGTACTTATTGTACTTATGGTTATTTTTCCTGATTGAAATGAATTCATTTTATGGCCTTTTAAAAATGAATCAAAAACTACTTGTCCTATCAAAAAGTTCATTTTACCAAATTTGTAGATTTTTTTTCGGTGCACAAGTTAAGTTTTTATATGTTTTCCCGTAGCTGGCATAGTTTGACCGAAAAATGAATCTTTCTATTTTCAGCATTTTTTGTGCGACCAAAATTTGGATTTTCTGTTTTTCGATAAACTCGAAAAGATGAAAATATCATCCTGGATGGCTCCCAAAAAGAAATGTTTTTTTCTCCAAACTTTTTTTCATATCTTGCGTGGCTTGACTAAAAATCCTCATTTTCGTTTATATTTTCGAATTTTGAAAATGCCACAACTCTGACAATTTTATTTTCACCAAAAAAAATCATGGAGATGAATTATTCCACTTTTTACCTGCTACAAGAAACTTCACTTACAATTTTTAACTCTTGGGAAAAAAATCCAAACAAACTTTCAAAATGCCCCCCCCCCCCCTTTTATTTGTTGACCTGAAACAAATGGGTAACGCTTTCGACTTGTATTTTTGGTCCCTCAAGATGGGTGCCGAAGCCTGATTGAATATGATCATTCATTCGAAAGTAATCAAGTTCACGGATTACACAGGCCGACAAAATTTGACAAAGATCTGGAACCAGAGACCACACTTAGTGCACTCGAAGGATTTTGCTGCGCTGAATCCGAATGCGACCTCAAAAAAATCCCAGCACCCTCAGTTCCCGAGATATTCTAACCTAAAAGGGTCAAAAACACGTTATTTTGATGTATTCGAGGCCCCGTAACATCGCAAAAGAATTTTTCTCTCCAAAACTGACGATGGCATCGTAAAGAACTACTCTTCACCTTCAAAATACAAAATCTGACTTCTTGATCCAATTTTCCGGCCGAGATGTAGCAAATTCAAATATGAAAAATTTCACTCTCCACGGATATCATTTCTGCTACAAAAATATTTGCCCAGGAAACAAAAGTAGCAAAACCATGTCTGTTACAGCTTTTTGTATGTTGATATAACCCTAGACCCCTTGAACCCAATTTCCTTAACCCTCGAGACCGGTAACCTACTAAGCAATATCCCAAGACCCCGAGAAACCAATTTTCTTAACCCTCCAGAAACAGTAACCTGTGAGTCTAAAACCATAGACCCTCACAACCCGATTTCCTTAATCTCTGAGCCCTGTAACCTGCGAGTCTTTTACCCCAGACCCTCACAACTCAATTCCCTCAACCCTCGAGCCCGGTAACCTACCATGCAATACCCCCACACTCCCACAACCAAATTTCCCTAACCCTTTGAACTCAGTAACTTGCTATGCAATAACCCTAGATCCCCATAACCAAATTCCTTCAAACCTCGAGAACTAGTTACATGCGAATCTAACACCCTAAACCCTTACAACCCGATTTTCCTAATCTCTAAGGCCTGTAACCTGCGAGTATATTAACCCAG
>WSXT02194709.1:0-19339 GCA_011762715.2 Neuroterus valhalla
AACACCCAAAGAAGCCCCCCCCCCCCCCCTTTACAATTCTCACTTCAAACACTTCAATTGTATTGCCTCTTCATTCTACACACTCACAATACTCAAGCTTCCTGCAAACCTCCAATTCCTCACGAAATCCACACTAACCTCAAACTCAGCTGGCATTTACTTTTCCCATTCTTCCATTTGACTCCAACCCTCTTTCATTCCAGAGAACGAGATTTAACAAAATCATTTTTGAAACTGTTTTTTTTTAGACAGGTTGCATTTGAAGTAGGACAGTGAATTGAATTCTGAGTATTGAAATCATTAATTGTCAGAAAACCTTCATTTTTGTAGGTCTACCGGATTATTTATGTCGAATGCGCCAAGCAACAAGAGAATATAAGCAGTATAAAGCAAACAGAGAAAGCAATCGAACAACTACCATGCGTGACCAGTTAAATGACTGTGGAAATTCAGAAGAAGAAAAAACGAAAAGACAGTCACAATCAAATGAAACAGGAAATTTTCAAAAAAAGTTAACAGAAGTTGAACGAGAACCATCGAACTCTTCAAAGGAAAACCACAAAATCTCAAATCTACAAGAAAATAATAAATGCAATGAACTTGATCATATGCAAGAAGAAGATCAAGGTTTCTTGAATTGTTTCTTTTTTTCACGATTGTTTGCTTGAAGGAAACTATGTTGCATAATGTTCAGATTTAATGCAGTTAATTCCAATTCTCCTTTATTTCAATATTCAACTTTTAGTTTAGGTGTTATCGAGTAATATGATTTCCATATAAATGCATAAAATGTTTGTTATCCATTATTTATTATTTTATCCTCATAATTATATTATAATCCACGTACCGATTTGTGGTGCACTCAACAGACAAACTGGCAACTAAACGTTGTCTTGGATTTTTTATTTTTACGTATGCATATAAGTTTATTTCCATTCTGAATGAGTTCCTTCTTCTTATAGAACTATCTTCACGATTAATTTTAGAAGTAGGACGTTATTTACACTAAAACGCTTTCATTCGAAGGCCTAACGTTATGCTTAGTCCAACACACACACACACACACAGGCAGACACGGTGGTTCCTTACCATTGACCAGTAGGGGCTTGTCATTAATGGCCTAATACGGGTATCAAACTTGTCAAGCTTTTATATATAGAGCAAAGTAGATGACCTTTAGATTTTATCAGTAAGGAAGCATACGAACAGAATTTTTTCACATCAGAAAACTAAAATTATACGGTAAGAAAGTGGAATATGGAAAGCCAGCGACATATTGATCTTAATATTCTACTCTGAATCAATTTGAGAACTCCATGCTGTTGATGTATTTAAGAAAGCTTGATGGCCTTCTGGGCCTGCAGAGGCACAAAAAGGAGAACTTGGAGCTTGAAACCCAAGATTATTTACTGGTTATATATAATGATAACACATTTTCACATTTTCTTGTCAACAAAATAAAATAACACATCACAAATATTAAAAATATGATGCAATATTACATTATAAATATTATGTATCCATATTATTTCATTTTTTAGTATAATAATGCTGCGTTCTAATGCTGTACAGACGTTTTCTGTTATTATAATCAAAACGTTAAAATGTACGAAAGTTTTTCACCTGATTATCGATATTTATCTATTAGTATAGTATACAGTCGATGATAAAGACGTGCTGGTTTAGTACAAGGTTTCTGGAACCGTAATAAAACGCGTTTTTTCTCTTTTCAGCTTGTTTTTTTTTCTTTTTTTTTTTTTGAAAGCGTGAAAAGATAGAGCATTTTCGATTTCAGGATCGTATTCGACGAGGACAAACATACTGAACTGACCGACCATTCAATGATGAGGAAAATCTTGTAACCTAGTGTATTCAGATCAATTATGGCATATGCATGAGAGATTTGGTTGTCACGCTCCGAATTTATCAGTACCATGAAAAAAACGAGAGAGCTTTTGAAGGATTATGTTCCTGGCGATCACTGGTGCTACGTGTAATTCTGAACATCTTTTCGTTGCACACTTTTTAAAAAAAATTCGTAATGGTCGAGATCTATAGAATTTTCATGAGGGAAACTTCGGAGGTGACTTGAATAATGTTAGTTAACGTATCCCATGCGCTTATAATATTCTCGCCATACAAACTGATATTATGTTGACACAATTCTCAATTTATGAAACCCTCTAAGGTCATTTCTCCTAAAAATGAAAAATGACATGATAAACGGAAAAAGGAAGGTGTATTTTGTCCAGGAGGCTCGGTTTTGTACAGAGGCGATTCTGAAAACTTCTTGGCAACAGGAGCTGGAATCCTTGAGAAGACGCTCAGGGCTAAAATATCAGTAACACTTGGCTCATCTCTCATAGTACTTTAGGCCAAAATAATAGCAAATAATGTTCAACTGGAGGATATTCGTATTCAGGTATATGGAGGCTAGCATATTCACATTTTGCTCTGAGAGCCAAGCTGCACTTCAAGCTCTTCCACTCAAAGAGTTAACTCTCATATTAGTGTATGCCTTCAGAATCTTGTTTGAGTTTGCGGTAAAAACTTTGTTAGACTAATTTGAGCTCTGGGCCATAATGACATTGAAGAGAATGAGAAAGTCTATGAACTGACCAAAATGAAAGCTTCGAAATCTCTTGATTGGCTCAGGACTCTATTGCGGTATATTGTACGCGTCAGCGGAAGGATCTTTTGAAACGTGGCTTTGAAAGGAGCATGCAAATGATTGGTGAGAGGAAAAATTGGCACATTCTTAGAAGTTCATATTTTGTACATGACGAAGGAGTACAGAAGAACTTTAAAAGTCAAAAGGAAAAAGGTTCATGTAGTTGTAGAATCACTATTCAAAAACGGTGGGTTGAGAAAACAATTAAACGACACAAAGGATTGGAGACAACGTCTGTTGTTAAAAGTTTGATTTTCGCAACAAGAAAGCTCTTCACGTACATTTTGGATAAGACGCGCTGAGGAATTGGCTATTTTGACCAAAAGATTTTGATAAAAACTCATGTGCGCATAGATCTTTAGATTATCCTTATAAAGTACACAAGACTTCTCATATTAACGATACTGATGCTCAATGCAGAGGAACCCACGAGAATTGCGTTGTTTGAGAGATAGTGGTCGAAGTCTGATGTAGAAAAAAAGAGGGCTTATGATGTCGCGATAAAAGACACCCCTCCAGAAAGCGACACTGTTAGTTGACACGCGATTTTTTCCTTATGATGAATATAATTTTTCAGGTCGGCATGAATATCTTTAGCAACCGACTATGTGTGGATGAACCTGCATGCTTTTCGATCAGACTTATGATAGGTCTATGGAAGGTTTAATCGAAAGCTTCCCGGAATTGACTCCAGGTTTCCAAAAGAAAATCAGTGACTTACGCTAGCTGAAAACGGACTAGCCAGTTTTACCTATTAGGCTTGGTGTGCGAAATAATGCAGCCATCGATGGATGCAACTGAGCCTATGCCATAATTTGATGCTGATATTAGAAAGACGTAAACGATTATTTTGTAAATTGTCTGGGCAATTGAATATAACAGTCTACGTTTCTTCAAGATCGAACCCAAACGATGGAATAGTCTCATTTGCACCCACTGATATGGCGGGTTTCTCTTGAAAATAATTTTTATGAGGAAGCATTGTTTTGATAAGAAAAATTTTTGATTTTCTGATCGCAAATAAATACGGCAGAAAATCGATATTTGATTTCCTCGATTCACCGCTACTGGTGTACTGATATATTCTTATTCAGTATATCCATAGCAGGAGATATCTAATCTTTTCTGTTTGAGGAATTGATAAATGTGTACACACTACTTGGATGCTTTTTCTTCGTTGGCGAGCGAGAGAATTTTTATTTTGTAACTGTCCTTTGTTTCAACTTCCTTGGCGAGAGATACACTGGAAATGTAAACATATGACTTCAAATGGAATATAATAGACCTGATGTTGAATTACTGAAATTGAAATAAAATAATTTAATTTATAAAATATATCCGCTATTCCTGAACATTATGCTGGCTTTGTTGGGACAAAATTAAAAAGATTCACTCGAATCATCACAGACGCTAATGTTCAGAGGCTAACATTTAAAAGACGATAACCCAGAACTAAACCGAGTAAAAATTAGTAATGGCGTCCTGATGATTATATAATTATAAAATTTCATGAACATTATAAGGGAGAAGATAAATAAGTTCATACATTCAAGCAACAGAACAGAGAAGAAATTACACAATACTTTAGAAGAAAGCTCAAGGTTTTCCTTTGCCCGTAGCAAAAGTCACACTTCCACTATTGGGCGTTTAAACAAACCATTCGCCGTGCGTGAAGATACAACACGCACATGGCCATCAGATCCGCGCTAAAGTTCAGCAAAAAGACCTGAGGGCCATCTCCTAAGTGGTGAATCCTGATCATGGATGAAAGCAGGATCACCAATCTCAAGTGATGGATAATGTATTCTCCATTTGGAACGAGTTTGAAGCTCTTTCAGGTAATCCGAGGACCAACGTTGGCAGAAATTCTTATGCACATGTTGTAACAATTGCCAACAAGATAGGTGATTTGAGGAAATATCAATGTAACTTGACTAAGGGATACAATTGAGAGGTTCTCCAATAAAATGAATGAGGTAGTGAGGTAAAATCATCAGGATCGTATGGTTATGAATGGAAGAGGTCTCGAGTTCAAAAAGGCCTCTACTTAAAGCAGAAAGGTGCTCATCTCTTTGTATGTGAGGGCTGCTTCTCCGATGGCTCTCCGAAGGTGGTGCTTCGCTGACTTCATGGCAGCCTCTCGAATTCCTCCAAAGTGCGGCTCATTTGGTGTATTTTGTCGCCATTCTGTGCCATGCGGAACGAGACTGTGAGCTAGAAGAGTTGACTCCTTTGAAGCTGCTGAAAACATCGCTCGGAGTTTGGCATTTGCACCAACGAAGATAGTTCCTTGATCGCTGGTGGAACAGCAAACGGAGACTACGATGAAGCCCTTATAAGCTCGATGCCCACGACTCTTCGTTGTTCGAATTGAGCGGGTCCATAATAATTATAAATAAGGTTTTTTTTAGTAAGTAATAAGCGGAACAATTCATCTCCAGAATTCTTTTTTCAAGAAAACCAAATTTTTCAGAGTAATGGCATTTTGAAAATCCAAAAATATAAACAAAAATGAGAGAGCACCAAAAAAAAGATCTACAAATGTTCAAAATCGACTTTTTGATAGGACAAGTAGTTTTTGCTTCATTCATAAAAAACCATATGAAAAATGAAAAATTGAACTTTTGGACAATTGATACAAGCTTAGGGAAAAACAAATAGATGCAAGTTTTTTATCAGGAAAATATCTTTGAATGTGATTGGTAAAGAAAAGTTGTTCACCAGAAGAAGATCTCTAAATTTGTTATCATTTTTCCCTTTGGAGACGTAGTTTTTGTTTCAATCGTAAAAACAATAATACATTAAAATGAAATTCCTAGAAAAACTGCACAACAATAAAAAAAATCAAGCAACAAAACATCTCTACCGTTTTGGACAAATTTTAATCGAGTGCGCGGCACGAGACACGCGATGGGAATATATACGTTAGAGCCGAAGAATCTTCAACAAAAGAGAATTCACAATCTTCAAATTGAAGTAGACGATATTTTGCTTCTGTGTTTCAAAAGCTCTGTAAACAACTGTAGGGAAGTACAAAGACCGAGCGCGGAGCGCGAGGTAAATTCATAACCGAGCGCGGAGCGTGAGGTGAGTTTATCATCGAGCACGAAGTGCAAGACCCGGTAGACGCGCGCCGTAGGCGCGCTCAAACTCGCGAAGCGCGCTATGAGAATGTGCCCGCACAGCGGGCATATTTCTTCAAACATTTTTAGGGATCTCAAGAAATATTTTGCAATCTATCGAAATCAGGTTTTGGACATAATTACCATTAAAAATGTCCCCAGAAACCTTGAGAAAATTTTTTTATTATCCGATACCTTCAAAAGTATTGCATTTTTTTTATCCGAAGCTACATATCTTTTGAAATATTTCTAATTTTACCTAAAATTGATTTGAAATTCTTTGGAAAAAAAAAAAATTCTGAGTCGGTGTACGTCGACTAAACTCTGGATTCACGCAATAATGTGTAAACTTATGAGAAACGCGCTACAGTCAACAAAGCAGTCAAGTGTAAGACAGATAACAATGTATTATCGTATAGAGACAAAACTCATTAAAATGCCGACTAAGTAGCTATGTTGGTATGGCGAGAAAGTCAAGGGTAAAGATTACCGTCATCACTTACCGTTCAACGAATCAATCTATTGATAGAAATATTAATAGATCCATGTGTTCTGACGGGATATTTGAATACTCGCGCAAAATAATATAAAATTATCTACAACTAGAGTAAATTCTTTTGGGGAAATGAATATTGAACAACGAGTCAACTATAGGGCTGACTGCGAGCAGCCAGAGTAGACGGTAATGGCTAGATAAACTGGATACTGCTACTCTGAGATATTTGGGTTGATTTAGAGCGTATTCAAATGTCTTTAAATTGTGAGTTAAATTCATTGTAAACTAGTAGGGGATGGAAATCATTCAAACATTTTTGAGGTTAGGATCTGGTTCCATGCAGAACCAAGACACTTGCCAGACAACGGAGCCATCGAGATTCGAAGGAATTTCGGATATTTAGGTAGATTTTATTCCCGCCTGTTTAACAATATCTGGAAGTGATTAGCCACTTAAAAATTCGCTTCTGTTGTATTCAACAGACAGTATTTCGCGGCATTAGAAAATTGCTAGTAGAGAGGGGCATAGCAATGGTCTCCGTCGGCACGCATGCCATTTAGGAGGCCAAAATACATAAAAATAACCTAGGTTTCCTCACTGACATTGAAGGGCCACGAAAACCCTTCTTGCTCCTAGACTACCTTCCAGCACAACGTTAACGTCGTGTCTGAAGCTGTGAAGTCTGGGTATTTCATCGATTAGTAACTTGTCAATACGTATAAGTTGTACCAAATAAAGTCAAAGTATTAAACGTTTCTGTAACGAACTTACGAGTGGATTCGCCACTGGTACGTGTCGTGTATTGCTCGGTTGTTAAATAAATTTGAACTCATTTACTTTTATTCAACCGTATTACCATATAACCTTATTTGTTCATGTTTGACAATGTATGTTTTTCACTTGTATACCTGCTCTTGTTCTAAAATTATTTACTACTCAATCCTTGTAACATCTGGAAACTTTTTGGAATGTTCCAAAAATTTTTCAAGTTGGTTGTAGCTATATTTGCTAAAATTTCAGTACAAGTAGCCCGTTCTTTTCAGTAGGTATAGAGAAAGCTGTGGACGGGGCTATTTGTACTAGAAATTCGGCACGTATAGCTGAAAATTTTTTGGTGTTTCTGAAAAATTTGAAGAATCTACTAAAAAAACTGCCGTGGAATTTTCATATTTAATTTGTTTGCATTTGTAGGAATCATTTGGCATGTTATTTTCCTGAATGAATATGAAAAATAATTTGAAGTTTACAAGGAATCTTATGAAAGTTTGTTATTCGCTTGGAACCTTCCCTAACTCTTCAAGAGCTTCTTATTTTTCGAATTATTCAGTAATATATATTTTGTCGCACGCATGTGCGTTCTCAATCTTTTATTCAAAAACAGTATTCTCTGTAACGTTTTGCATTAGAATCAGTTCAATATTAAATCCTTAATGCTGTAGAATATTTGATTTCACAACTTGTAACTTTTGCACTCGTTTTTATCCAATAAAAAGAGTCCTTGGCTGTACTCTGTGGCCTCACGTATGCAATCCAATAGTAGCGGTGGGCTGACTCCGCATCAACCACTGCTACTGACGGTTCTCACGCGCCGGGTGGAACCGCCATAGCATGGTGAGACGGTCCATTCCCCGCATCCGCGCTGGAACTACCCTATCAAAGTTGAATCCCATGCAAATAACCTACGGCATAGTGAGCATAGAGCTCGCTTGGCGCTGGCACCTTTCGACCTGGCCGGGGCTTGGGAGTTCGCAGGTGACCTACTGCTGGCCGGAGCGACGTACATCAGTCAATGATCCCGCGGTCTTCCGATAACCCTGCGTTGAACCAATGGTTTAACGGAGTTTGATAATCGGCCTTACAATAAAATCTGATCATCGAAATGGTTCTACACCACTGCCGATGAGCATTGTGTTCTACAGTTTGGTTCGAAGGTTTTTGAAATCTTTTCCAGTTTATAATTATTTTCGGATCTCAAAAACTTCGAAATTCTTTATAACGAAATTGGTTTCTGATATCAAAGAATGATATGCACAATTAAAGTTTTCTCATTCATAAAAAATGTTTAGAAACATTAAGAACTCGATTTCATCATGGAATGGAATTACTTATTAGAATATTTTGACCCATTATTGACGATGCAGAGAATTCGTGATCTCAAATGATAGGTGAACAAACTTAAAACAGATACTAAAGGACATATTCAGGCTGTTTCGCAGTGCAAGATCTAGTGAAAACAACAAAAAAACATTACATGGCAAATTTGAAAATGTAAAACTTAACAATAACTTGGAAATATATTCTTAGAATTATTAGTCACAGCTATAGCTTTGAGACCTACTGGTGGAAGTCCAGGCTTCTCATTCTTTTAGCCTTTCACAGCTTTTGAGGAATTCGTTTAAAAAAATTGCTGGATCGATACCTTTCATAAATTTCTCTGCTTTGATCTTTGGTTAGAAGCGAACAGAATCGTATGTTTCTCAAGCAACCCATACTCCGTAGCCTTCATGGATTTGTATTCAAGCACAATTTTATTACATATTATCAATTATGGTAGCAGAGACAGTCTTGAAAAATAGATATAAGTCGACACACTTCATTTTTTGCAGGACTTACCTCTCCGATTTCCTGCTGTTCTCCAGATGACAAGTGCTTTTCAAGCTCTTGTTAAGCTGCTGTGCCAACTATTTCGATACTTTTTACAAATTATTCAAGTAATAGAATCAAAAATACATTATTTTGAATTAAAATCCAGTAAATCCTGTACATAATGCAGTAAATTATCCAAGAACTTACAGTGTACTGTCTCGGAACAATGCACGACCTTATCATACATGCGTATATTTGACATCTTGGAGAGCCTATTCTCCATTCCCAATTAAATTATTTGTCTTTGATTATCTCGCAAAAAAGCATCTGTTTCTTCGTTGGAAATGTCTTCATTGAGAAGAGAAAGACAGGTATAAATAGGAATCTTTGGAGGAAACCAGAACAAAAAACGTGCGCCGATGTCCAACTTTTGAAAACGTTGAAATCGACGCCTGACACTGTAAGTTTAAACCAATATTACGCAACCCATAACGTTGCGTAATATGTAAATGTTCCCTTACTCAAAAAGTTCAAATTTGAACAAGAAATGGAAGAATAACATTGTCAGTTGAAATAGTTAATTTCCAACCAAGAAAAAGGGAAGATTGGAAGGATGAAGGGGAATTTCTCACAGAAAAAAGACGAATTTATCAGAACAGATGAATTTCCAACCAAACAGATCTGATGTGTTACGATGTAATGTGAACCCGCGAACCATTTCTTGAATACAGAAAGGCTACCTTATACAAAAGAATGAAATAAAATTATTCGAAATCGCTCTACCAATTCCCGAATAACTTTCTTCCAAAAATAGGATCTAGAAAATTCCTTAAACCACACTATACCGAAAAATTGTCATCTGTTTATCATAGTATCATGTCATATAATCGAAGGTACGCGTTCGAGTCAGAAATATCCTAAACCAAATAAAAAACCCTTGCTGTAACTGGCTATGGGACCTCGATGTAATAGGCTCGATACTTTTGATTTGTCAATATTCTGCAAAATATTGAAGCTCAACTCAAAGCTCTCTTCTGATTACTTACTTGATTGTTAGTGATATTCCCCAAGTTCTGTCCAGGACCAACCTTTGAATTAAACACTCACGCTTTAATTGCATTGAGTTTCATTCAAAATTAAGTCAAAAACCCACGCTGTAATTGGCTAAGGGAGCTTGCTGAAATCGCCTTGTTTTTTTGATTTGTCAATATTTTGCTTACTGCAGAACATTGGAGCTCAACTCAAAACTCAAATTTGATCATTTATTTATTGCAAACATTGTATATGTCGTGCCCAGGATTAAAACTTTGAATTGTGTTGATTTGAAATGAATAACAAATCGATGCTTTGATTGGCTATCGAACCTCGCTGTAATTGGCTTGGTATTTTTAATTCAGACATTTTCCTCTTTCAGCGTAATACTAGGATCTAAGACAAGATTTAATGCTACACACGGTCATTCAAAGGGATTTGAATCGCTGTTAAGATTCGCTCTGATCCCTTCAATCAGTGACCCGAGAAAAGTATAGACCCAATGACCGAGCGTGAAACGCGACAATGAACCGTTCCTGTTATGGTCCTGCATCCCTTCGGGCAGAGATTGACTTAACTTAACCGACGCCTCAGTATGGGACGTATTCAAGACTCATATGGTTTAGCCTGCCGTTCCGAGATTCTATCCGGAAAAAAATCCCGATGTACGAGCGGACAAAGAAGATCCGAGAAGGTCTGGCTTTTGCCAGGTTGCTCAGGTGACTGCAATTATGACTTATGTCCGATGTCTTTCGACTAATCATGGAGGGGTGATTATGGTAGAGATTTTCGAAATGCGAGGACAGGTAGGAAAGGAAGGGACACCGCGAGACTCACTAACAGCTTGCAGGAATCATATCTGCATGGTATCGCTTTCTTTGCATATGTAAAACAGTAGACACTGGCGTTGAAGGACATTCCAAATCACCTTACAACTCTCCCCTCTGGATGGTCTCTGAGAAACTTGAGGGATCTGGTAAAAGGAAATGGAGGGTAGTAATCGACTTTTAGGCCCTCAACGAAGAGGTCATAGGGAATTCATACCCTTTGCCCAGCATCACGGATATACTCGACCACTTGGGTGAAGCCCGGTAACTTTCTGTGCATGATCTGGCTCGCGGATTCCATCAAGTCGAAACTCACCCAGGCGACAGGGTCTAAACAGCGTTTTTTACCCCCGCGGACATTTTGAGTATGCATGCATGCTTATTGGAATTTAGAATGCTCCTGCCACATTTCAGCGTCACATGGACACGGTACTGAAGGGCATGCACGGCACCGAGGTGCCGAGAGATAGAGTAATTTTCTCGGCAGCTGGGAATTTCTCTCACGGGAAATAGATAGATTTCATATTTTTTGTAAAGGCGAATCTGAAAGGTAGTGGTTATTCGTGTGTCGCGTAGCTGTCACGTTACCCCAAGTGGTTTAAATGGACAACAGTGGATCGAACTACTCATCCACAACAACAAAAGATTTTGCCCACTTGTGGGCACGGGTCTTTAAAACAAAACACAGTTTGAACCTTTGTTAGTCCTTCGGTTTGTATAGTTGGTGAGTGATTGATAACAACAGCGGTACCTGGTAAGGTTTTATCGTTTCAATTTTCCTATTCACCTTTCAACTTCTCTACACATTCGTGTAGAGAAGTTTTTTGAAAGAACTGAAACTCTCAGTCCGGGAGCGAGGGAACGGATCCACGAAAATTACGTAATATCAGGAAAGACGAGTCTCTTGTCCTTCAGTTTAGGGGAAGCCTTCTCCCCGCGCGCATATCATATTTCGCGTTGTTTCAGCATTGGTTCTTCAAAGTTCAGGCGGTTTTCAGAGGAGAAATAATTACAGAAACAGAAACGAACATTGTCTTCATCGTACGTGACAACATGTCTATCGAGAAACATTCAATTCTTGATTGGATTTTGAATGAAATTGAAATTCAATTTTGATTGAATTTTGTGGAAAGGGGTATGCAGAGGTGGAGTCCAGGTTGGAAGAATGCGAGGGGGAAAAAGAGTGGAATATGCATGGAGATAATAGTGCATGAAAAAGGGGAAAAAGGGCGATTGCATGGGTGATGGAGGTGTTGGAAGAGATAGAGATGAAAGGAGAAGAAAGAATGGAGGGAAAAAGATGTTAAAGAAGGATAGGTAGTAGAGACAAGTTAATTTCAAATCATGTCCGTAGTAGATAAGAAATAGCAGATATGATATAGTAGATGAGAACTAGGTAGGAAACACGGAGGCAGGTTTTGGCAACGCGAGGGTGGCGAAAAGTAGGGAAATGTGTGCGAGGCGAAGCGGGGAAGGTAAGGTAATAGGAGCGAGCGAGCGGTCTTGTATTAAGGTGTGGATGGATGGTATTGTATAAAGTATAGACAGATGTTAGGCTTAAGTATTCAATATAAGAAATTTGAGAAGGTGTTGTGAACAAGTACATTCTTCGAGGCCAACAGGCTAAATAATAAAAGTTCATCTACCTATTTTGCCAAACTTCGGTGTTTCAGGAATCATATAATTCCTACTTCAAGTTTACTTTAAACCTTTTCATTATCATTCATTGGTTCTCCATTGGTCCCTACATACTCTCACAGTCACTGCCTAGAGTGTCGCTTCAGCTGCTGGACGATACGGTCTTGTTCGTTTTTGTTTTTTGACCAATAGAAGTGTGTTTGAATTTCGGAGCTGTACCGTACTCCTGCATATAAATTACTTCTGTTTCACAAATTGAAATTCTTTCAAGTTCCTTGGAAGAAAAACTTGATGCAAATCAGTGCCCCAGAAGGAAACATTACGACCGAGTTGTCTATAAAGATTCAAGACTGTGAAGCTAGAATTCATGCAATGGAAATAGAGAACGCTGACCTCAAGGAGCAAATTTCCAAGAAAGCTCGCCTGCTAGACAAGCGCAGTAGGAAAAAAAAATTATTGTTTTTTGGCCTGTCAGGTGATCCAACGAGAATACAATACAATGTGTCAAAAAGCGCAAGGCCCCCGGACAGGCGGCTTCGAAATTTAGGAAACTTGGTCTCATTTTTCGCATTTGCGACTTGAGTTAGCGTATAAATAATACCAGTTATACTCTAGAGGCCTTGGATAATATAACTGATGAGGAAATAGTCAGTCGCAGCAAGTTTACCAACCATAAGGCTGATTCATCGCGAACGAAGGAAACCAACTCTTTGTATACTCCGGATGCTTCTAAAAAACAAGATTTTCTTAGTAGAAGGAAAAGAGCTCCTGCAGAGAATGGAAAGATGGAGGATTTCCTTAACAAGCGAGCTGCTACAGCATCTTTCAGCCAAGTTCCTAACCACCCTTCTAAGTGACGTATCATGAATCCACATATTATGAATTCTGCTCCAGAGCCTTCTCTCTCTAGGTCTTTCTAGATCTTGAAGTAAATAAGCCAGGAAAGACTTGTATTGTAGAATTACTCGAATTTTTAGTTATATTCTGTGTAATGGTCGCCCCGTCCGACAATCCTGTTCATATAACTTATTTAGCGAGTACTGGACGTAGCGCTATTGATTTAAGGGTTCTTTTTATCAAATCAGTTAGATCAGTTGGATCAGTTGGTCCTTCTTTCGGGTTTTATCAGAGGCCACAAATATTTACGTGAAAAATAATAGTACAGAAGATTAACATAAAAATGTCCGTATTAGCAATGAATATAGCCGTATAGGAGGCAAAACAGAATATGAACATGTGATAAATGCAAGTGAGTGGTTTGCCTTTTATCAAGAACTATTCCCGCCCAGATTTGTATTAGGCTGTAATTATATTTCAGTGCTGAACCCCGTACTTGATACCGACTTTTCATTAAGGGAATTGAAAGTGGTTCTGTAAAATTGTAAATACTGAGAGTATACCTGTAATACTGAGAGTGTTCCTGTCCAGCATATTTATATTACATGAAGCGAGAGATAATAAGGATCCTCTTAATTACAGAGGTATTGCCCTTATTTATTCAATAACTACGATATTTACAGCCTTGTTGTCATCTAGATTATCGATGTGGGCTAATGCCTGTAGCATACTCACAGAGGAACAACCTGGCTTTAGAGAGGGTAGGAGTTGTCGAGACCACCTGTTCACTTTATAGTTGGTGCTGGGTATGCATCTTAGTTCTGGTGGAAAACATCCCTTAGTTGTTATTTTCGTGGCCGATGGGAGTGGGACTGCCCGATGCTCAATTCCTAATTATGCTCATGTTCGCAGACGATATAATCATCTTCGCTTCGGCTTGGTTCGATGCCAGAGATAGAATAAAAATCCTAGAAGAATATTATGCCAATAATGGTCTTGAGCTTGATCCAAATAAGACGAAAATAATTGCTTCTGTTAAATTTGGTAGATTGAAAAATTTAATGCCTCCTACATGAAATAACACTCATACACTTGAGTTCGTCGATGCCTACATTTATCTGTGGGTACCTGTGGTATATGTATATGCAAGAGTACTTGTGACGTGAGTCATGTTCATGGTATTAGCACAGCTTTGTAAGCGCCAGTTGTACACGATACTCTGAGGAATAAAACACTTTCCCAAAAGTCGTATTTATCATTATCTACGGACACCTTTAGATTGATAAAAAACTGTCGTAAACGTAATATCCCGGTAGAAGGAATTGAATCCATAGATGTATTAAGAGAAAAATTAAGCACTCATATTAAAAATGAGACTGTTGTGAAATATACAGATGAAAAAGACTCTCAAATTCAAAACTCTTGTTCAAAAAAAGACAAAAATTCATTGACTAAAGTAGAAAATAAAATATGTGATTTACTTGAAAATAAGCACAAAATGGAGATCTCTTCTAAACTTGATTTTGACCACAAAATTGATGATTGGGAAATGTTTGTGGAAAGATTAGAACAATATTTAATAGCTAATGACATCGTCAATGATACAAAAAAACGGGCAGTTCTCTCGAGTAAAGTGAACGCGGAAACGTATGCGCTTATAAGTAGAATAAGTGCACCGGACAAACCAGCCGATGTGGAGTTTAAAAACTCAGTTTTGTCAGTGCAAACTTACTCGAAACCTAAAACGTCGCATTTAGTGTATCAATCAAGATTCCGTGAACGTGTTCAAGCGTTATCGGAGTCCATCTCGGAGTTCGTTGTCTCACTGAAAGATTTGGCAAACAACTGCAAATTTACTAATCTTGAGGAGCAAGTGTTAGATCAACTAGTTACTGGAGCAATCAGTGAAAACATCAAGATAGAGATATTGAAAATTGAAGAACCAACGTTAGATGAAGCTATAAGGACCGCGTTGGCAGTGGAGGCAGCATACAAAGGTGTCAAAATTATTTGATCAGCACAATTCGAAGGGAACCAGTGCCACAGACTTACATCATATTAGTAAGCCACAAAATTGGAGGTCAAGTAGCAGAGGTCGACCTAAATATCGACAACAATGAGAAAATTCAGAGACACCTGCGAGAGAAGAAAATAGAAGAGCACGATCACCATCATCATCAGGGTATACGAGAAATTGCTTCTGTTGTGGTAAGCCGAACCATTTCGCAAAAAACTGTAGACATCATCACTCTCGTTGTAATATTTGTAAACGCAAAGGTCATTTAGCGCCTGTTTGTCACGAAAGAGATAAAAATAGAAGTAGTAAAGAGAAAGATAATAACATATCAAGATTAGGATATATGCACGAAAGTACGGTTGATACAAATAATAACGATAATAGTGATGAGAACTACGAGGATAGTTTTACAGACGAATTGAATAAAATGTTCTCTTAAAGTAAAGATAGATTAAATTTACATTCTATAAGAAATTATGTGTCAGGTAATGAAAAAATCCAGCCACAATATTTAAACATTAACGTGAAAGATAAAACATTAAGAATGGAAAAAGATACAGGTGCTGCAGTATCGATCATTCCTCGAAAATTGAAAGATAAATTATTTCCAAATTATGAAAAAATAGAATCGAATATCATATGCCCTAATTACGAAGACTCTGTAATACAGCCCGTAGGAATGACCCAGCGAGTGTTAATTGTAGGAAATAATATTAAAGCGTATTCTGACTTATATATTGTTGAATCGAATAGTCCCCCAATATTAGGCAGACCATGGCTGAAGGCATTTGGACTTTGGCGGTCATACAAATTCTTATCATTGCATGAAATGAAAGTAAACGAAGATAAGAAAGGAAAGTCATTTGAAGAAGAATCAAAACAGTTGTCAAAAATATTAGACACTTATGCAGATTTATTTACACCAGGTCAAGAAAATTTTAATAAAGGCAAAATGAAAATAAAATTGAAAGATGGTGCCAAACCCAAATACCTTCGCGCCAGAAGACCACCTGTAGCGTTAAAAGATAAAATAGAAAAAGAAATTAGAAGATTAGAAAAAGAAATGGTCATTAAGCAAGTTGAATTAAGTGAATGGGTCACGCCCATAGTACCGATATTAAAATCAAACGGTGATGTGAGAATTTGTGTCCATTATAAAATTACAGTTAACCCACAAATTGTAATCGATTACTATCCATTACCGCATCCAGATCATTTATTGACAGAAATGCAAGGTGGTGAAAAATATACAAAAATTGATTTAAAGGAGGCTTTTCAGCAAGGGACTTTTAGACGAAGAGTCACAACAGTACTTGACGATAAGCACTCACACAGGTTTATTTCAATATTTAAAAATGCCTTATGGTTTAGCGTCAAATCCAGGTTATTTTCAACGCATAATGGAACAATTGCTTATAGACATTCCTAGGGTTAAAGTTTTTATAGACGACATTGTAATAATGGGAAAAGACGAGGCAGAACACTTAGAAAATTTGCGTAAAGTTTTCGACAAGCTCAAAGAAGCAGGCCTCAAAGTAAGAAAGGATAAGTATGCATTTTTACAGGACGGAATTTCATATCTGGGACACATTATTGATAAAAATGGCATTCATGTGTCAGAAGAAAAATGCAGAGCAATTAAAGATTGAAAAGTTCCATCAAATCAAAAAGAAGTATCAGCTTTTATCGGGAAAATAACATATTATGATAAATATATTAAAAATCGCGCAGAAAAACTCAAACCTCTCTATGATTGTTTGACTCAAGAAAAATTTACTTGGACCCCAGAATGTGAAAAAGCATTCGAGCTAGGGAAACAAGATTTAATGCCAGAAGATGTACTAATGCAATATGATCCACATTTACCTATAGTATCATCTTGTGACGCTTCACTTACGGGATTAGGCGCTGTGTTAAGCCATAAAACGAAAGACGGCGAGCGACCGATAGCTTATGCTTCAAAGTCATTAACAAAAGCTCAAATAGGATATTCTCATATTGATAAAGAACCTGCTGCAATTGTATTCGGGGTTACAAAATTTCACGATTTTCTTTATGGTAGATATTTTATCATAAGAACAGATAATAAGCCATTATTCCGCATACTAGGTCCAAAAAATGTATTCCTTTAATAGCGGCTAATCGTTTGCAGCGTTGGGCTTACTTTTTGTCAGCATTTAATTATAAAATTGATTGTGTTCGATCTAAAGATAATGCAAGTGCAGATAGCTTATCGAGATTGCCAATACCGGAGACATAGCCGGAAGAAAAAGTTGATAATGAAGTTAGGGATTATACGTATTTACACTGCATTGTACAAAACGAATTTTCATGCGTTGGTTATAAAACTGTAGCACGTGAAACTTCGAAAGATAAGATACTTGCGATTGTGAAACGTTTCGTAGAAGAAGGTTAGCCAGAGAAAAATAAAAATTGGCCAAACAAATTGAACAATTTGCATCTCGTGAAGATGAATTATTGTTGGAAAGAGACTGCATCATGTGGGGATGCCGCGTAGTGATACCCGACAGCTTGAAAAAGAATGTCATAAATGAATTACGCGCGTGCTATTTTGGTATAGTTGAAATGAAAAGCGTAGCACGATCATTTGTGTGGTGGCCGGGTATGGATAGCGACAGAGAAATGGTAGCTAAACAATGTAAATATTGTGTAGTAGTTGAAGATAATCCTATCAAGATGCAAGCGACTCCGTGGCGTTGGCCAGATAGACCTTGGCATCGCATCCATGCAGATTTCGCGGTTCCTTTTTTGGGATAAACTTTTCTTATTCTCATTGATGCATATTCGAAATGGCCTGAAATATTTATTGCTAATAGTATGTCAGCTACATTCACGGTCAACAAATTCGAAGAACTATTTTCAACTCAAGGTTTACCGCACCATTTGGTCACAAATTCGGGATCACAGTTTACTAGCCAAGAATTTCAAAAATTTTCTAAGCATAATGGGATTGAGCACACATTTGCGGCACCAAAAAAACCAGCAAAAAATGGGGCGGCAGAAAACTTTATAAAAACTTTCAAGAGAAAAGTAAAAGCAATGAATAATAGTGGCATTATTGTTAAAAGTGCAGTCAGAACATTTCTTTTTTCTTATAGAACTGTGAAGCACTCATTGACTAGCGAAACCCCGTCTAAATTGCATTTCAATCGAGAACTAAGAACGCCTATGCATCTCTTGTGTTCTGATAACCGAAGTTTAGTAGAGGTCAGGCATGAAAAACAGCTCTCTTTCAATACAAATTTCAGGAACGTAAACTTTAAAGTCGGAGACACTGTTATGACAAAAAACACCAGTATTTATGGTCCACCATGGTCTAAAGCAACAATTGAATAAGTGCTTTTACATAAAACGTATCAAATAAAATTTAATGGCAACAATCTTAGTCAAAAACGTCATGTAGATCAATTAGCATCCTGGAAACCTCCTTCAATAATTGAGGAGAGAAAAGAGGAAGATGTGAATGATGTTATGGTTGAAAAAGAATTGCGAAGATCTACGCGGGATCAGAAGAAAGTTGGCCACTTCCAGGCAGGTTCATAACTTGTTTATATAGTAGGATAAGAATTAGGATAATTTGTACAAATTAGTAATAAAGTAGCATTATAAAAAAAAGGAAAGATTGTGGTATATGTAGATGCAAGAGTACTTGCGACGTGAGTCATGTCCATGGTATCAGCACAGCTTTGTAATCGCCAGTTGTATACGATACTCTGAGGAATAAACACACTTTCACAAAAGTCGTATTTATCATTATCTACGGACATCTCGGCTCCGGTAAAATTTTAGGAAAGTTAACTTTTAACTCTAAGCTAAGTCTCTTATATGTCATCGATGCTGATGAAATCTGCAGTCAGTATAATAAAATGAAACAGGAGTATTTAGACCATATACTTCCTAAATGTCTAATTTATAGAGATCTGAGGACTTCTTGCCTTCATAGATATTCAATTCCATCTGAAAATATTGAAGACTCAATTGAGCGTTTATTAGATATTGTAACCATTGCTTATTTGAATGATCTCTCTAAATACATTGTGCAAGCGCTCAGAACGAGATCCTTCATCAACAATTAGAAGCTTGCAATCCGGT
>WSXT02194720.1:0-19339 GCA_011762715.2 Neuroterus valhalla
TTCACACGGGTTATAATTGAAAGGCACGAGCCTGAAGTGTTCGTTGAAATTTTGGCCATTTGAGCGTTAAAGGGTTAGAAGGAACCAATGAATCTTCTTATCATTTCACAACAAAATTGAAAAAAATCTCAAGTCACTTCAAAAAACATTTTTCTTGAAATAAATTAACCCAATTCCTGTATTACATTGCTGGATTTTACCAACTGTTTTTTCGGAATTATTATTTTCAAAATTAACTTTCCAAACTGAAAATTTACCCATTCTATCTTTTTGTTGAAAATTAATCTTTTTCGTCAAAAATTCATCTAAACGGTTACAGAAGTGTCAATTTTGTTCAAAAGTCATTCTTTTTATTTCAAAATTCAACGATTGGTTGAAAATTTAGCATTGCAAATTTTTGTTAGAAACGCTTGTGTATTGGTTGACAGTTTTTTTCCGGTTGAAAATTTATTTTTATTTGGAACAACTTGATATACATTGTTGAACTATCTTTTTTTTTGCTTGAAGAAGTTTCAGAACCCTTCAAAAGATTTCATGTTGTCGAGAAAGTTTGTATTCTGTTGAGAATTTTTTTTTTGTTGGAAATTATTTTTTGCAGGTTGAGAATTTAACCATTTTGTTACAAATCTAATTTTTTTTCAATTGTTTAATTTGATAATCATTCAATTTTTCTAATTTGAAAATATTCAATTAATTCGTTAAAATTCAACTTCCTGTTAAAAATAAGAACAATTGGCTGGGAATATATCTTTGTAGGTTTATATTCAACTATTTTTCCACGGATTTGATTATTTTAATGGAAATAAACTATTTTTTTACAAATTGAATAAGTTTTTTGAAAATTTAAATATCAATTCAATAATCAAACTTGTTTCTCAATAATTTGAATTATTGTCATAATATTCGGAAACGTATTACTTAAGAAGGTGCTTTCAATATCAAAATTTTATTCCGTAAGATAATTGTTAATTAAACCGAATTTGATAAAAAAATGCTGGAAATTCTCCATTTTCTCAAAATACAAAGATGAAACTGATTTTCACCTAATCTCGTAACAAGAGAATAATAAAAAAGATTATTCAGAAGTTTCCAAAAATCAAAAAAATATCCTACTAAGAATACCTATTTCCGGAAAAATACATGACTTTCGATAAAGAACAACTATTTTGAGCGTTGATGATTTTTCTTTTTAATTCGGAAATTGACCCTCCCTGTAAGTGGTATTCCTTTGTTGGAAATTTTTTTTCGTTTGAAAATTCATCATTTAAAATAAAAATCCACTTGGGAATTAAAGTTATTGGTTGAAAATCCGTCTAATCTGGAAAAATCTGAACATTTGTCGAAAATGGAACATTCGGAGAAAACTTTTTTTATGAATGCAGGATTACACTATTCTGTTTTTTGCAAAATGTGGGATTTAAGCATCCCTCCCTTTCTTTTTTGCTAAGATTCAACTGTACTCAATTTCAAAATTGAATATTCAGGTTGGAATATATGATATGAATATCTTTTTCAAGATTTACTTTTCCTAAATGAAAATTATACTCTTTTGTTCAAAGTAAAAATACTCTGTTGAAAATGAATTTTTTTCAAATTGAAGATTCCCCTTTTTGAATCGAAATGCATCTGTTTTGTTTGAAATTGATGTTTCTCTTCAGTGGGGGATTCAACTCCTTCTCAAATATTGTATTCAGTGCTCGAATTAAGCTGTTTTTGATTCGAACATTGAAAATTTATATTTTTGGTTGAAAGTGCGTCTGGCCGGTAAGAAATAATATTTTTTCCAGTGGAGGAATTAGCTTTTCTCTCAAATATCATTTCTTTTGATCCAATTCGACTATTTTTTATCGGAAATCCAATATTTTTGTGTCAAAACATCAATTCTTCGATTTTTCTCTTGGAAATTTATATTCTTTCATTTAAAATTGAACCGCTTTGTCAAGAATTTGAGTTTTTTCTGTTGAATTTCATCGTTTGAAATGGAAGTTCTTCTTGAAGGAAATAATATCGTCTTTACCGGTGAAAATCTAAAATTTTGTATTTGAATCGCAACTGTTTGATTCTTAAATTTTCTTTTAGTTGCAGAATAAACTTCTCATTAAAAACTGTCTTTTTTGTTGACCCTAACTTTTCCTAGTTTTAAATTCAATGTTTATTGGTTGAAATATCAACTTTTACAGTTTTCTTCCTAAATTCTTCTTCATGATTTTAGATTTATCATTCATCATGAGAATACATCTTTTTGGTTGATAACACTAATTAAACAATTTGGTTGATTTTTCGTTTTTCCGGTAGAAATAAAATCTTTTTGGTTTATATTCCAACCAAATAATTATTATTTATTTTGGTTTTTATAAATTACTTCGTTCTTGGTTGAGGAATGAACAACTTTTTGAAATGTTTCCCTTTCCTGTTGAATTTTACTTGAAAGTTGAACTATTTTTTTGTAAATTTGTCTTCTTCAAGAGAAACATGAAATATTGAGTCTAAAATGCAACTTGTTGGTTTGAACTATTTCTTTGAGATTTTTTTTCGGTTGGAAAGTCATTATTAAAAATAAAAACTCGTATTTTCGATTGAAAATTTGAATACTTGGTCAGAAATTGATTTTAGTTCAGCTGGTGGAAAAACTATTTTTCAAAATATTGTTCCTTTTTCCCGCTTAGCCATACAAAAGAGTATCCGTCACCACTCAGGGGAACAGTGGTGGGAATTTCTCCCCAGTTCAACTAAACGAATGTTTTCGTCGCGTAGCGGTTCAGCTAAACGGAAGTCATCTGTAATACCTCCCGCAAATTTAGCCTAACCAATCTTCATTTTTTTTCTCTTTTCCTTAAGAAGACCTAGAAAATGGGATTCTTATCAACTGGAAAGGAAATTGATGATCTCAGTAGGGTAGAAAATATTTTTATTTGGAAATTAATTTCTTTAAATCATTGTTTCGAGTTTGTTATACAATTTATTGTACAGGAAAATCAGCTTCGAGCCAGTTAGCTGGAGCAGCTGCCGACGTTTTGAGCCCATAAAAATTAGCTCCACCATCTGTACATAAATTTCCATGATGATCAGCTACCCGACGAACCACTCCGTCATTCCTAAATGCTATTCCAACAACTAAACCACCATGGTATCCTACAAAATGACGCCCTTTCGGTATTGGATATTTAACGCCACTTGGAGTTACGTAGGTGAAAATACCTTTTGGGCGATCAATTCTTACAGTAAATTCCCGAGGCTCAGGATTCACAGATTCACGAATCACACCTTCCGGATGAACCCTCATTTGGAAACTTGTTTCTGTGAAAAAAATAGTTTAATCGTAAGCGCAGATGATAGAAAAGACCTTATCAACAGACTAGTTGAATTGATAGGTCACGCTGGCCGCTGATTTTTATTCGGCGCGCTGACATGACGTGACGCCGTTCCAACGTTCGGCAGTATCTGTCCACGGCTTAAATATTTCGAGTTTACCTAAGACTGAAGTTTCCAACCAAAAATGTGAAATTTCGATTTGATGAGTTTATTTTTGACAGTAAAAGAAACAAGTTTCGAACATACGTTCAACCATACAGTTTAATTTTCAACAAATAACATAATATTTAACAAAAGAAGAATTCAACTGATCCGTTGAAATTAGTCTTCTCGAGATATGCTTACTAAAAACTAATTTTGTTGTTTTTACTGTAGGTTCTATTTTCAAACGACTTGGAAAATTTTGCTGAAAATCAATCTTCTCGTTCAATGAAGTGTTTATTTTGTTCGAAAATCATTTTTTCTCGCTTTTAGATCAACGACTTACTGAAAATATGTCCTTTTGGATCAATAATGAACTTTTTATCAAAAAATCATATTTTTGGCTTAAAAATGCAACACTTAAGTTGAAAATGTATATATGTAAGTTGAAAATGTATCTGTTTTGACTTATATTTTATTCTTATTATTTTATTCAAAATTCATTTAAAGTTCACGTATTTTAATGCGTATATGTCTCTTCGGTTGAGAAATCTTCTTTTTTGCTAAAAAAATCAACAATTGATGGAAAATGCTTCTTCTGGTCACAGACGAACTTTATGTATGAATGGATGAATAAACGAATTAATGGATAAAACATAGGTTATTATACCTAATTCTTGACTGAAAATTCATCTCCTTCTTTAATAAAGTGTTTTCTTTCTTCAAAATTTTTTGTTTCTCGTTGCAATTCAAGGACTTACTAAAAATATATCCTGTTTCATCAAAAAGGAACTTTTCTGTCAAAAATTCATATTTTGGCTTAAAAGTGCAACACTTTAGTTTAAATTCATCTATTCCATCTTCTATTTTTTTATACAAAATTGACTTAGAGTTGACTTATTTCATTCCGTATTTGTCTTTTTAGTATGAATTTATAGTTTATTGTACTTTACTTCCAAGTATAGGAGTTGCAAAATGAAATAAAATAAAAAATTATATTCACCACTATAGAATACAAAAAGACCGCTAGTTGAAGGAACAGAAAAGAGTGGAAAATTTTCAATTTCTCAAGATATAGAGGAAGATCTTAATTTTAGATAATCTCGTAAATAGGAAATGATAATGAAGATCATCCAGAGGTCCCATCATGTATAATATTTTGTAAAATGTATTAGATGGGCAAAGCCTATTTTCTCCAGATATTTTTATTTTGCAATCTAGTTAACTTCTTCCTTGAAAGGCGTCAAAATTGTGTAAACTTTATTATTTATGGGTACATGTTATGCAATTGAAAGAGACTAATATGTCTCTCAATTTCTTTGTAATACCTTCGAAGAATGAAGAGCACCTCACTTGAGAAATATTGGCCTCTTGCGTAAAGGAAACTATCCCCGACCTCATACTTTTTTATTTTGCCTTTATACACTTTTTGTTAGAAATTCCGCGTTTTATCACAAATCTGAGTATTTCCATGAAAAAAACAGTTGTTCTGTAAGAAAATTATTAGTTAAAAAATTTTTCCTTTGGTATCGTACCAAAAACAAATTTATAAACGAAAAATTCCCACGTTTTGTTTTTTTGGTTTACTATTACTTTTTTTGGCAAGAATTCTTTTTTCTTCGAGGAAGTGTTATTTTGTCAAAACATATTCTTTTTGTGTGGACATTCAACAATCTGTGCTTGAATATAAACGTTTTTGTTGGAAATTCGTCTTTTTGGCTTTAAAATTCAACTGTTTGTTTAAAAATTGAATTCTACCGAGCAGGCGGTTCTAATTTGAAACCATTTCTAATTTTTTTGTCGGAAATTCAACTATTTCGTTAGAACTTCATTTTTCTTGGTTTGAAATTCGTCCAACATTTCAATACTTGATCTTCTTGGTTGAAATTTCAACACCTCATAAATGCAACTCTTTTGATCACTACTTAACTTTAACGTCTAATCCATATTCCCTCATTCGAAATATACAGTTCAAACTTTCGTCTTTCATTTCAAATTTTCTTTTTTCACTTGAAAAATTATCTAAAAAGGTTAAAAATCCAACTGCTTCGTTGAGATGAAATTATATTATCAAAAGTTCAGTACATTCGTCACAAGTTTGAATAATTTTATCGGAATTCAGCTGTTGGTGAAAAGAATGTTGTTCCTTAATAATTTTCTGTTTGAACTTTAACATCAGGAAATTACATTCATGGTTGAAAATGTTTAAAATTTCATATTCCAATGTAAATTAAAAGCTTTGGTCAAAAATTCAACTGTTTGCTGGAATTTGCTGGAAAATGAATGAATAAATGAATGTATGAATGAATAAAGAAATAACGTCGTAGATTATTCTATTTTATTTTCGGCATTTATAAATTTAAAAATAAACATATCTTAGAAAATCATATTTACCAATAATTGTCAAGAAGACAGCTAACAAGAGGAACAGAAAGGACTGAAAATTCTTCATTCTCTCAAAGTATAGCTGATTCTTGAATAATTCCGTGAAATAAATATTATGATAAAGATAATTTCAATGGTCTCTTATATATAGTTTTTTAAAAACGTGTTGGAGGGGCAAAACCTATTTTTCTCAGATATTTGTATTTCCCAATCTAATTTTTTTCTCCTTGAACGACGTCAAGATTGTGTAGATTTGATCATTTCTGTACATTGTACAATTTTGAGGATCCAAATGATCTTCTCATCATTTCACAACAACATTGAAAAAAATGTATCCTCACTTCAAAAAATATTTGTCTTGATCTTGTAATCAGTCATTCCGGAGTTGCGATTCCCACTTTGAATATTCGAAAACACAAAATCTCGCCTTTACTCTTCTGTAGGATAAAAAAGTATGTGAAACTCAAGGAAAAACGGCCGTATGCGCCGTGTATGTAGGTAAGCACCTCGGTTGCGCCTCGGCTTCGCCTCCGTGGCAAACTCCATTCGCGCCACGCAAACGCCCGCTTTCCCTCTCGGTGCACAATATGCTAATCTTGGAATGAAGAACTCGTTCCTTAACAAACATTTCCTAATTTGAACAAATGTGTTATGGAAATGAGAAGAATCATTCGAAATAAATCCGGAATGGGGAAAAACAAACCTCTAATTATGAGCGCATTACATTTTTTTCTACACGGATATTTTTAAAACTATTCAATGGATCTTCCCTTAAGAAATCAATGGAATTTAAATTAAATCTTTTGTTTTTAAATATCAATTTTCCCATTTTTAGTTGGAAAAGTATATTTTTTGGTTTCAGATTGAACCGCTCTGTCAAGAATTTAGGTTTCTTATGTTAAATTTCATCCTTTGAAATTGAAGTTCATCTTTAGGATTGAAACTTTGTCATAAGCGGTGAGAATAAGATCCTTTTGATTCGAATTGTTCTATAGAATCATTTTATATAGTTGCAGATTAAACTTTTCATTAAAAACTGTCTTTTTTGTTGATTTTTACTTTTCTTGATTTGAAATCAAATGTCGTTTATTAGTTGAAATAGCAACTTTTACATTTATCTTCTGCAATTCTTTCTTATGATTGCAGACTTATCAATCGTCATGAAAGTACATCTTTTTTGTGGATGATTCGTCTTTTTGCTAAATAATAATCTTTTTTTTTTTGTCACAACTGTGACGTTATAAATCACTCCGTTCTTAGGTAATGAATAACCAATTTTAGAATAAATTATCCCTTTCTGTTGAATTTCGGTTGGACGTTGAACTATTTTATTCAAAATTTGTCTTCTTTGAGAAAAATTTAGAAATTTTGAGTCTAAAATGCAACTGAGTGAAGAAGACTTCTTCCGTCGAGCTCAGGATTAAACTTTTTTCAAAATATTTTCTTATATAAGTCTAATTAACTGCTCCAGATTCAAAAATTAAATATACTTCGTTTTGAGAATCACCCAGAGGGAAATTTACCATAGGCTTAAGACTGGGCTAATACTGGGGGCCAATGCTTCCGAAGTTGGGCCCGTATGGGTGGCCAGTATCGGTTCAACCTTGGGAAAAGTTTGGGGTGTCTAATCTCGCGCCAAGACTCGGGCGGCCGATAAATGGCGGAATATTGGACCAAGTCTTGGCAAAGTACAATCGCCAATACTCGAAAAAATTTGAATAATTAAAATTTTTTGAAAATAATGTATCATCTATTAATAGTTCAATTTTCTTGAAAATATTTATTTTATATTAAAAAATAGGCAATGAATTCCTTCGGATTAAATCCATAGATGTACGGAGAAGTTTGTTTTCTCTTGTTCTTTCTTCTCTCAAAGAACAGTAACAAAAAAATAGGATACTCTCAAATCAAACTAAGGAAAACTAAAATTTTCGACAACTGATAGCTGCATATTTCTCTCTTTTCAAAGATTGGACGAATCGTCTTGACTGCGAGAGATTTAAAATTTTAGCGCTCCCTGTGCGATACTGATCGGAATCAAGTCCATCGAGCAGGAGAGGATACGCAGGCGGTACTATTTAATTTGAGAACTTCGATTTTTATGAATCACGTAAGCCTGTCCTGGAATCTGATTCTTCATTTTGTGAATATTACAAGGTATTTTTGAGGTTTTGTGAAGAACTTATAAATTTTATTAATTTTGAAAGATTCTGAATAAACTGCATTAAATTATACGAATTTGAAGGGATCCTAAATAACTTTTGCAGGTTCAAGGTTATTTTTGAAGACTCGAAGAAAGTAAGACGTATTCTGATAAATTTCGGAGTGTTTCCAATAGATATCAATAACTTTTAGAGGTTTCAACGGATTCTTAACATAGTAGATAATACTAGAAAATATTCGTTATGTAAATATTCCAAAGAATTATTATTATATTCCGAACATTCGATAAGTGTTCTAGAAATTCCAAAACATATTATCTAATTGTATGTAAATCCACGTCATTTCAAAGGATGATATACGGATTCCAAAGGATAAAAAAAAGAATCCAAAAAATTCAAATATTACAAAGTATATCCGAAGATTTCCAATAATCGTCAAGATTTTAGAATGTTTTGAAACATTTTAAATCAATGAGAATGAAATCCAAAAATTTGAAGGGATTTCGATGGAATTTCAGGATTCAAGGTTATATCAAAGAGTCCAAGAAAGTTTTACATGTCTTGCAAAATTTCGAAGGATTCCTAGTTGATATCAAAAGTTCTAAGGGGTTTTGAGGGATTTTTAAGATCCTATATTATCATAGAAGTTTCCAAGGAATTTCAATAGCTTCTTAAGATTGGAAGAGGATTCAGAAGATTTGAAAGATGGTTGAATACATTTCAAGATATTCCGGAAGATCCTAAGAGATTCAACAAAATTTCAAGAAATTTCCCAGGATTTAAAATATTTTCAGGGACACTAACAAATTGTATACAGCGAATTAAAATTTCGGGAGATTAGAAAGGATTTTTTGGGACGATTCAAGGTTTAGGACATTTTACAAAATGTCAAAGGTTTCGCAAGGGATTTCTACAGGATTTATCATATTCCCGAGGATTTCAATTAAATGGAGGGATTTTGGAACTCTCTATGTATTTCGATTAACTCTTTTGGATTGTGGGATACATCATTCGATGTTATGGAATTTCATGAAGTTTCAAAGGATTTCATAGAATTTCAATGCATTTTGAAGAACTCATCCATCAGGATTGCGAGAATTCCAAGGTCCCAAGAAATTTTCGATTCTCCCAAGGGTTTTCTGAAGATTTTCAAGAATTTATAATATTTTTGAATATTTTATAAGTTTCTGAGGAATTTTTAATTGTTTTGAAAATTCTTAAGGGATATTAAAAGATGCATAAAGTATTTTAAATATTTGAGAATTTTTTAAAAGATCCTTAGAGATAAGAAAGAATAAAAGCTCTTTTTCCATTTGAAAACGACGCGAACAAACGCAAAGCAACTTGAAGTTCGATCGATATCGTGGATATCGATCCTTGTTTGCGCGGTGGACTTAGTCCCGACCAGTGTCGCACAGGGAGCGCTAAATTTTTGAATCTCTCACAGTCAAGATAATTCGTATAATCTTTGGAAGAAGAGAAATATGTAGCTATCAGGTGTCGAAGATTTTAGTTGTCACTGTATGTCAGTTTGACTTAACAGCATCCTATTCTTTCTTACAGTTCTTTGAGAGGAGGAAGAACAAGAAAGAAGGAGAATAAAAAATAAACTTCTCCCTACCTCGATGATGGATTCATTTCTGAGGAATTTATTGTCCATTTTGGAATGGGGAAATAATCTTAAGAAAATTGAAGTATTAGTAAATGATAAATTATTTGCCAAAAATTTCAATTATCTACTTTTTTTTCTGGTATTGGCGATTTTATTTTGCCAAGACTTGGACCAACAATGGGCGAACATTGGCCGCCCGAGTCTTGGCACGGGCGTAGACACCCCAAGCTTTTCCCAACGCTGGACCATTTCCGGTCGACAATATTTTCCCAATATGTCGGCCGGTATTGGTCCAATCGTGCGCCAATGGTAAGGTCTCGGCAATTTCCCCCTGGGCAGTGATAACATTCTTCTGAAAGTTCATGTTTTGTAGTTGAAGTTTTATTGTTTGTCATTTTTTAATTAAAATATCAACTGTCACAATTTCCTTCGAGAATTTTTTTCTTTTTTTTTGTTAGATTTTTATCATGAACAATGAATACGCATATTTTCGATCGAAAATTCGACTACTTGGTCAGAAATTAATTTTAGTTCATCTGAAGATTTAAACTACTTTTCAAAATATTGTTCGTCTTTTCAGCTCAGCCACATAAAAAACATCCGTCACCACTCTTGAGTATTTCAGCAGTAATACCTCCTGCAACATAAGCCTTACCAATCTTTATTTTTTTCTGTGTACCCATTAAAAATGTTGTCGTTTGTGAAACCTAGAAAATGGAATTCTTGGCAACTGACAGGGAAATTGATAACCTCAGTAGAGTGTGAAATATTTTAATTTGTAAAATATTTTCTTCAAATCATTAATTCGATTTTTCCATTCATCTCGTGGTATAGGAAATTCACGAAAAAAAAAGTTAGCTAAATTAGTGTCCCGCAATCTGCGTCCATAAAAATTAGGCCCAACATCTTCACACAAATTTCTATGGCGATCAGCTATTCGACGAATCACTTCTTTACCATCTAATAATATTCCAACAAAGAGATTACCACGGGATTCTATTTAATGACGTCCATCTGGAATTAAATGTAGCATGCCACGTGGTCCTTCGTAAAAATAAATATCTTGTAAACGTGTGATGCTTGCACTATGTCCCAAAGGCTCAAGATTCACAGATTCTATTTTCACATCTCCCGGATGTATCTTCATTTAATAACTTGATTCTGCAAAAGAAATAGTTCAATTGTAAGTGAAGATGAAGGAGACAATCTTATTAAACGTATAGTTGAATTAAGAGGTATGCGTGACCGCCGACTTTTATTTGGCGGCCGGCATGTCGTGACGCCCTTCCAACGTTCGGCGGTATCTGTCGGCGGCTTCAATATTCCAAGAATGCTTAAGACTGCAGTTTCCAACGAAAAAGTTGAAATTTCGAGATGCTGAGTTTATTTTTGACACAAAAAGAAACGAATTTTGAACGAAGTAGTTGAGTTCTCAATCAGAAAAATACAAAACTTGATATTCCAGCTGAGGAGGTAAGTATCGATTTGGGATCAGGAAAAGTTGAACTTAACAAGAAAAAAAAATTACTCAACCATACAGTTTGATATTCAACAAGAAAAACATAATTATCAACAAAAGAATTCAACAGATCTGTTGAGATCAGTCTTCCCGCCAAAGTAACCGAGAGAAGTAAACCTGAGCAGTTACTATTTACACCGTAACTGTTACTGCGCTTACCGTAACAGCTACGAATGAAAAACGGATTGTAGATAAACCGTGACTGCTACTACCAGCGACGGAACTATTTCGGCCACACCGTAACAGTAACTGCGCGTCACCTGGAAACGTTTTGCAGTAACCATTGCTCCGCTGACAGTAATAGTTACTGCTAATACCCGAATCGCTCCGGCGAGCGCAGTAGTAGTAGTAGCGCAATGAAATTTGATGCCTCATCGCTGACAAAATTTTAGTCCCACTAAAATCTGCTCGTTTTCTATTTGAGGTAAGTTTCGTAGGGGAAAGTGGGGAATTCTGAGACACATATCATTTTTGCACAATATCTCTGCCATACGAATTTTTTTTTCAAATACTGAGAACCTTGACGTTTACTATATGCAAAAACAAACCTTCTGACTCATACCGATTCATAAAATAGTTTTTTTATGGAGATTCACATTACTTTAAAAAAAAGTGACTTTTCGGGATTTCGGAAAATGGTAGGGAATTGTGAGACACCGCTTAAACCGAATTAAAACTCAACACCTTCAAGCCGAAAACTTTATAAGTGCTAAGAAAATGGGTTTAGAATGATTATTAAGAAATAATTTTAAAAAATATTAGTCACTTTCACAGTTATTGCATGTGAAAACATTGCTGGATACGCTGGATACGACCTATGTTTTTCATTATAGCGGTGTGTAAACGACTGAAAGACTTTCCGTCTAAAATGAATTGTGTAAGTCGAAGTGCTCAAGCTGAACGAAAAAAAATTGCATAATTACCCGAGTGGGTTTGGAACAGCACTTTCAAAACATTGGCAAACACAGGAGCGCGAGGAAACACTGGGAAACTCGATTTGCGAGTAACGGTTACAGCAAAGGATATAAACGGCTACGCATAATGATTGCCCTTAGTAATATGAGCTTTGACCGAGATAACACAATATAAGCTATTCCGATCCCTCACCGTTGACACGTGCGCAAATCACAGAGCTGTCTCACGATTCCCCACGTCTCACAATTCCCCGTTTTCCCCTACATTATTTTGTCAATACGATCAATACATGAATTGGCAATACTCATAAATATTTTAAAGTGGTTACAGACTAAACAGGAACTATTACTTTCGAGACCGTAACCATTACTGTCAGGGCAGTAACTATGACTGCGATGCGTTCTACCGTCTCGCGCCGAACAGATACTCTGCAGGCTGCAGAGGTTCATGCGAGCGCAGTAACAGTTACTTTTTATCTCACTTCCGGGAATTCCGCGTAGCAGTTACGGGGTTGGCAGTATCGGTTGAGGTTTACTCCTCTCCGTGTGCTTGTTCAAGAATCATTCTGTTCTGATTGACGGTTCTATTTTCAAACTATTCGAGCAATTTTGCTGAAAATTCTTCTCCTCGCTCAATCAAGTGTTGATTTCGTTCTAAAGTGATTTTTTCTCAATGTGAATTCAACTGCTTACTGAAGATATGTCCTTTTGGATCAAAAATGAATTTTTCGTAAAAAATTCATATTTTTGGCTTAAACATTCGTATTTTTGGCTTGAAAATGCAACACTTTTGTGGGAGATTCATCTGTGCCCTTAGATTTTTTAATTTTTTTAATTCCAATTTCATTCAGAATTCACGTATTTTATTGCGTATTTGTCTTTTTATTTAAAAAGTCTTCTTCTCGCTGAAAAATCAGAATTTGTTGAAAAATGCTTCTTTTGTTCATAGACAAACTTAATGCACAAATGGATGAGTAAGTAAAGTAATGGATAAAGTCAAAGGTCATTAAACCTCATTCCTGGTTATTGGAATAAAAAAATAAAATGAATGAAAAATTATATTTACCACTAAAATACAAAAATAAAGCTAGTTGAAGCAACACAAAAGAGAGGAACTTTTTCAATCACTCAAAATATAGAGGAAAAACTTATATTAAGATAATCTCGTGAATAGAGAATGATAATGAAGATTAAAGAGAAGTTCCATTAGGTACGATATTTTGAAAAATATTTTGGAGGGCGAAGCCTATTTCTCTCAGATATCCATATTTCGCAATCTAGTTAACTTCTTCCTTGGAAGGCGTCAAAAGTTTAAAAATGTTATCATTCATGTTTACATGGTATAAAATTGGAAGAGACTAGTAAGTCGCTCGATTTGTTTGTAATAGCATAAAAAATTGTATTGGAGGGGCGAAGCCTATTTTCCCCAGTTATTTTTATTTTGCAACCTAGTTGATTTTCTCCTTAAAAGACGTCAAAATTGTGGAAATTTTATTATTTATGGGTACATGTTATGAAATTGAAAGAGAATAATAAGTCTCTCAACTAAGAGAATAAGACAATCGAAATATAAATATCACGTTATTGGAAAAATATTCGTCTCCTAAATAAAGGAAACCCTCTTTTTCGCTTTTAAATTCATTTTTTTGTTTGGAAATTGAATTTTACTAGCAGGTGGTTCTAATCATATTTACCATTAATAGAATGTCAATTTGGTTTTAAAGTCACCCTTTCTGGTTAAACATTCAACGATCTTTTGAAAATATATCTTTTCAAATAGAAAAAGACATTATTTTCGGAAACAAGTATTGTTCTCTTATAAATGCAACTCTCTTTTGTTAACTACTTGACTGTAACGTCTTGTTTATTTTTCATCATTCACAATATGGTTGAAAATGTGGTGATTTGTTGAAAATTTTCTTTTTCTGCATGAAAACGATATAAATAGGTTTCAAATCCAACTGTTCCATTAAAATTATTATGATATTATTAAAAAATTCACATATCCGTCACGAGTTTGATTATTTTCATCGGAATTCAAGTCTTTGTTGAAAATCTAAAATACATACAATTATTATGTAAAAAATTTGAATCCAGCTTTTGGCCAGAATTTAAGCTGTTTGTTGACAATAATTTTGTTCTTTTTTAATTATTCGGTAGAACTTTAGGATCAGGAATTCATCTTTTTGGTTGAAAAAATGTAAATCTTGCCTTGAAATCATCTTTTATGTTCAAAAATTCAATTGTTTGATGGAATTTCTTACTTTGTGCTAAGAATCAATTTTTCTGTCTCAAAAATTAAACTATTTTATGATTGAAAATAAACCCTTGTGGTCACAGATACATCATTTTGGTTGAAAAAGTGGTAATTAAGTCCAAAAGTCATTCTTTCTGATTGGAAATTGAAGTATGTATTTTTTCCCTTTGATTGCAAATTAATCTTAATTTAGAAAATTTATCTTTGTGGTTTAAAAAGCGGTAATTTTAATCGGAACTCTCTTTTTTGGTCTGAAGATCTAACAATTTGATGGGAATTTAGCTTCTTCGGCTAAATCCCTGGTTGAAAATTCAACTCCTTTTTAAATAACCGTTGTTTCCGTTGAAGATTCGACGATCTCTTGACAATATGTCGTTTTGGATCAAAAAGAAACTTTTTTGTTTAAAATTCGTAATTTTTCGCTTCAAAATCGAACTCTTCCGTCGAAAAATTCAATTATTCTGTTATAATATTTCGTTCACGAAATTTATACATTTTCTTGCGAATTCTTTTTCACCGTTGGGAAATAATATTTTTGTTAAAAATCGAGCTGTTGTTACGAAATAAATCTTCTAGAAGCAAAAAAAGTGAATGAATAAATGAATGAATGAATAAATGAATGAATGAATGAATGAATAAATGAATGAAGAAAGAAATAACGTCGTAGATTATTATAGCTCTTTTTGGTATATAGAAAGTTGAAAAATTGTAATATGTGAAAAAATTATATTCACCAATAAATGTATTTCTCAATTTCATTCTTTTTTTCCTTGAACGTAGTCAAGATTATGTAGATGTCATCATTTATATACATTGTAGAATTTAGAGGGACGAATGAATTTTCTCATCATTTCACAACAAAATTGTGAAAAACGTCAAGTCACTTTAAAAAATAATTTTCTTGATATTAATTAATTCTTTTCCTATATTAGATTGCTTGATTTTACCAACTGTTCGTTGAGAATTGTTTTTATTTATTTTTCAATTAACTCTGCAAACTGAAAATTTGACCATTCTATTTTTTTGTTCGGAATTATTTTTCTTGTCGAAAATTTAGATTGACGAGTTGTTGTTAATTTGACATTGAAACTTTTTGTTAGAGAACGAATCTCATTTGTTGGTTGACAAATTTATTTTACAACTTTCTTCTTGATAGTTCTTTTAGGTTGATTTTTCATTTGTATTGTGAGAAACATGATATTCTTTGTTGAACAATAATTTTGTTGAAAATTTAATATCGTATTGACAATATACGTTCCTGTCAATGATGTAAATTGATTTCCTTATATTAGCTGTTTTCTATAATAAAATTTTAGATCGTGAGATAATTACTAATTTACACTTATTTGATCGATCTCGTGGAAAGAGAATAATAATTGAGATAATTCAGAAGTTCAATTATATATAATTTTTCGAAAAATTTATTGGAGGGCCAAAACCTATTTTTCTTAGATATTTTTATAGCGCAATTAAGTTTAGTTTTCGCCTTAAAGAGTAAACACTGTTTAAAATTGATTATTTGTACAATCTAGGGGGATCAATTTTTCGTTTGGTTTTTTTATAACGCAATCGAAACAAAATAGCAGGTCACTGGAGAAAAATATTTTTTTTCGAAAGCGGAGCGAAAACTCTCATTTTCGCTCCGCTTGGAAGGAGCGAAAGTAAGCTACTTCACGCCTGTGAATAGGGAAGGACGGAAAACGATTTGAATAATGGAATAAAATCAATTTCAAAAAAAATATTCAAAATACACTTTGATAGATATTCTTATAAATCTCTTGGGTAAAAATATTTGGTCTGCCCTTAGGAAGTTTTGGTAAACCCAACTTCCCTTTCCAGAGCACAGTCCAGTATTACCTAATTTTCCGAGAAACAAAAAAATTTCCTATTAAGAATACCTATTTCCAGAAAAATACATGAATTTCGAAATTGGAAATCTATAAATTTGGTTGGGAATGCAACTGGTCGGTAAGGAATCAAATTTTTCCCATTTGCGAAAATAACTTTCCTTCGAAACATCATCTCTTTTTATCGAATTCGACAGATTTTTATCAAAAATTAGGTATTTTTGTGTTAAAATAGCAATTGCTCCATTTTTCTTCTTGGAAGCTAATATTTTCTGGTTTAAAATTGATCTAATTTGTCGAAAACTATTAGCTTGATGATTCGTCTTTTTGGTAGAAATATAATCTTTTCGGTTTATATCGCAACAGTGTTGTTAAAAAGTACTTTGTTTTAGTTCGGCAATATGAAATCTTATAAACTGTTATCCTTTTCTGTTAGGTTTTAGTTGAAAGGTGAAGTATTTCATTAAAAATTTGTCTTCTTCAAGAAAAATATAAAATTTTGAGTCTAAAATGCCAGTCTTTGGTTGGAGCTATTTACGTCGATCTCAGGATTACACTTTTTCCCAAATATTTTCTTAAATTAGTCTGATTATCTGCTTCTGGTTTGAAAATTATATAAATATCTCGTTTTGAGCATCAACGATTATGTTTTCTCTGAAAATTCATCTTTTATAGTTGGAGCTTTATTGTTTCACATTTTTAAATTGAAGTATCAACTGTCACATTTTTTTTTGCAAATTTTTCAATTTTTTTATTTTATTATTAACAATAGAAACTCATATTTTCGATCGGGAATTCAACTGCTTAGTCAATAATGTACAAACTTTGATAAAGAATTCACGAACTCGAAGTGATGATTCGAAAACGGTTCACCACTTTTTTTTTCGTAGGTTATTCATAATAAAATAACAAGTATTTCGAGAGTAATACGTAAGAGCTTGCAAGATATAGAATCAGTATTTCATGTTTTTGGTTTTCGGTCATTCATTTCTAACGAAAGCAGGGAATTAAGATTCTCGGTCGCAGAAAATTCGGGAACTCTATTTTGAAGCGAAGTGCGTGATTGTGTTAGTGCATCTGTGTATCATACGTTCGAGCCTATCCTGTATTGTGTTCTGATGTGTGTGTTTTGTTTCCGAAGTGCCTCGACCCCGGCGAAAATCATTACAGAAGCTGCTAGAAGTACGAAATTTATCGGAACAAATTGAAATAATTACGTACTTATTTACATTAGGTCATGTTTATTGAATTCAGTTTTTTCGGAAAAATTCAGGTTCAAACTTATAGATTACATTATTACATTTATACATTGATAAATAAAGAAATGGTTTTAATTGGAGAATATAGTTTAAATCTGTGAATTTCCTCACTATAATAATACCCAAAAGAAAAAGAAAAATTTCACCCGTCATATATTGGACGCGGAATGAAATATAGAGAGCCTTAGAGTGGTTAAATATCAGTCACATTTTTTATACTGGCATTAGGGTCTATACTTTTTATTCTTCATGACGCGAATCTTATAAGCATCAATATTTTTTTCAAAATACTTGTTGTTAAAACGTTTCGTGCTGGGCTGAAAATGCAACTGTTCTGTTCTAATTTTTTTTTCGAATTTAATTTTTTGCGAATTCTTCTTTGCCATTGGGAAAGCATATTTGTGGGTAAAAATTACACTTTTGTTAATACATAATTCTTATAAAAGCAGAAGAAGCGAATAAATAAATGATTGAATGAATAAATAAATAAATAAAATCGTAGATTATTTTAGTTGATTTTTGGTATGTAAACGTTGAAAAATAAAAATATTTGAAAAAATTATATTGACCAATAAATGTCAAGAATAAGACAGCTTACGAAAGGAACGAAAAAGACTGAAAATTCTTCATTCTCTCAGAATAATGAGAAAAAAAGGATTTCCCATCAATATTGTAGGAACAGACTAATAATAAAGATCATTTTGATGTTCCCTTATATATAATTTTCTCAAAAATGTATCGGAGGGGCGGAACCTCTCTATCTCAGATATTTGTATTTCGCAATTTAATTCCTTTTTTCCTTCAACGGCGACGAGATTGTGTAGATATAATCATTTATGTACATTTAACAATTAGGAGGAACCAATAAATTTCTTATCATCTCACAACAAAAATGTAAAAAATGTCACGTTAGATCAAAAAAAAATTTCCTTGACATTTATGAACTCGCTTCCTATATTAGATTGCTGGATTTTACCAACTGTTTGTTGGTAATCGTTTTTTTTAACTTTTCGAACTGAAAATTTGACCATTCTTTTTTTTTTTCGGAATTAATCTTCCTTGTCGAAAATTTAGATTGACGGTTACAAAAGTATCAATTTTTTTCAAGAGTCATTGTTTTTATATCAAAATTCAACGATTTATTTTAAATTTGTCATGGCAACTTTTTTTTAGAGAATGAATTTATGTTGGTTGACAGTTTCATTTCAAAATGATTTTCTTAATAGTTTTTTTCGGTTAAAAATTCATTTATATTTTAAGAGACCTGATATTGTTTCCTGAATATTCTTCTTTTTGCTTGAAAAAGTTTCCCATCTCTTTGAAAGATTTTATGTTGGTAAGAATGTTTGTATTCTGTTGCGATTCTTTTTTTCGTGGAAAATAATTTTTGCAGGCTGAGACATATTCAAACATTTTGTTACAAATTCAATTTTTTTCAATTATTTCATTGAAAAATAATAATAATATTAATATCAATAATAATATTTTATTATCTAATTTTTATTTTTTATTTCTTATTCAGTTTATTACTCAGATATTTGTATTTCTCAATTTCATTCTTTTTTTCCTTGAATGTTGTCAAGATTATGTAGGGATCATCATTTATGTACATTGTTAAAAAAATATGAGTTCTGAAATAAATGATCCCAATTCCTTGCTACATCGCTGGATTTTACCAACTGTTTGTTGGGAATTATCATTTTTTAAGGTAACTTTTCAAACTAAAGATTTAACCATTCTACTTTTTGGTTCAAAATTAATATTTGTTGTCGAAAATACATCCCAAGGGTTACAATTAAACTTTCTGTTCAATATAAGACCATTATATAGTCGAGAATGTGTCTTTGTAGCTTCAGAGTGGTCAGTTGGTCGTGGGGGCTGAGGCATGAGCTTTGGACCCACGCTACTGTCTGGTTGTGGGTTCGATTCCC
>WSXT02194731.1:0-19337 GCA_011762715.2 Neuroterus valhalla
GCCGCTCGGGTTTAGGCGACGTTTACGGGCCTCCCTACTCCCAGCGAAATGAGTTTATGTGCCCTTCTTCGATCCGGCAGCTCAATTTTGGACTTCAATCGGCTTGTTAGTGATGTTCTATGAGATTTGCCGATGAATATTTTTTCCAAATCAAGGAAATATTCTCTAAATTATTCTCAAAAATGAACATAATCATTGCATGCAAATTTTTACTCAGTCATAGGAAAGAATTTGATTTGATTTCTTTAATAATTTGCAGGTAGATTTGTTTTGATCAAAAACTGTAAATTTGGATGGTTGAAAAGACTGAAAACATTTTTTTTTTACTATAGGAAGTAGAGGAACCTATATTTTTGTATGCCAAAATACAATGTACAGTGTATGAACTGAAAAGTCTACCCAGATCGTGTGATATAACATCAAATTTGTAGAAAAATATACATATATAGGCATAATTCCTCATCGGTTTTTGCGTTAAAGGACAAGTCTCATGTTGCATGTAAGAGCTATCTTCATTTCGAACGTTTCGAACTGCCGGCTGGAGGTCGACTGGGAAAGGGGAAGAAGAGGAAAATGTTAGACGGGGATAGGATGGAGTGATGGACACATGAGGGAAAGTAAGTGGAGGGAATAGTTTGTGTGGAAGTAAGAGAAAAGGATGTAAGAAGGTAAGGGGACGCGGCAAATCTTACAGGCAGAAGTGAGGAGAAGAAAAGAAAAATGTGGAAAGAGGTAAGGGTAAGTAATAAAGTGATATGAGGAAGTGAGCAGAGGGAATGTGTAGGGATTTGTTAGAAGGTAATGAGCAGGCACATAATAGGATATGAAAGGGAACGAGGGAGGAGGAAATAAAGAGAAGATTAAGGGTAAATAAGCGCAGGGAAAGTTAGAGCTCGTTCTGAATGGGGAGGTAAAGGGAGAGGACAATGTTTATCCGACATTATTTACGACTTCAAAAGCCGAAAAAATTTTTATGGAGAGGGGGGGACCTGTCGTCTACTCTTAATGATAAAAAAAATTTCTACCATAATTTCCAACCGAGTTATCGTCTTATGAAGTCATCACTGACTTTGAGTATCATACACGCAAGTCATGTAGAAAATTTTCTGGAGAAATGATAATGTAGACTTTCCTGCCTTGCGATGAGTCATAATGATAATAATAATAATAAGGAAAAATAAGTATTGGAAAAAATTTTTAATTTGTGATTCTTTCTTCTTGCAGATGATCTCTATGAAGTGCCTGCCGGAATAATAGCACTCCTGAGTGTATGCTATGGAAGCATATCCGTTTTAGCTGTGGTAGGGAATTCCCTCGTGATGTGGATCGTGGCAACTTCAAGGCGAATGCAAAGTGTCACGAACTGCTTCATTGCCAACCTCGCATTTGCCGACATTGTTATCGGATTGTTCGCAATTCCCTTTCAAGTACGTTTCTCTCTCTATTCCATCTTTTTGATCCACCCACGCCTCTAATATTACCCTTGCCTGCCTTGAGATTATCCCTATCATTATCGTCAAATTATCTTCATTCATCTTTCATCACCCTTCAGAAGAAGTGTTTTTAGGATAGATAACTTTTTGTAGGAAGGTTCAAATTACAATGAGAAACTATAATTTTGGATACAAGCCTAACAATATGTGTAGGGGTAACCACTCACCGAACAGATACAGCAACTTTGGTTATTATTATTATTATTATTATTATTATTATTATTATTATTATTATTATTATTATTATCATACCATTCAGCCAAGTTCCTTTCGGGGTAAGCAAATCTCGTCTGGTTCCAGCCTCGTTGTACTACTGAAGAATATGGAATCAATAGGTTAAGATTTGAAAGTGGAATCGACATGGAAAATTTTGAGCAAGGGATGTGTAGGAGAAGGAATCAGGGATAGGTATCAGATCAGTATTAGAATTCAATGCGTGTTTTTTGCGAACAGAAAAGAGAACCTGATTTCATATTTAATCTTAATTTTTTAATTCAAGACCTTCGCTTGAAACGCGGAATTTGTAGAAAACAGAGGCTTAAATTGAATTATTTAGCAGAATAAATATACACGAGGTAACTATGGTAGCATAAGAGGTAATACCTGATCAAAGCAATATACAGCAAAAGTAAGTCTTCTTCAGGGTCTCACTCATACATTCTATCCATTCCTTTTCTGGTCTGCCTCTGGGTACGCTACCCTTCACGCTATCTATACACACGCTTTGTTCATCTTTCTTGATCCATTCTCCCAACGTGACCAAACCATCTCAGAAAATTTCTTTCACTCTTGTCAAACAGTGTTCCTTCTACACTGCATTCTTTGATAACTCACTTATTACTCACTTCGTCCATTAGCGTTTTATCGCACATATTACGCAGGAATTGCATGCCGATCGCATTGAGTTTACTCGTGTTCTTTTCTCGGTACACTTTTTCAGTGTCAGAAACTGAAGGCCAAATTCGTTAGCCAGCTATTTTGGATAAAAATTCAAAAAGATGGAGCATTCTGAAAAATTTTGAGACAATTTTTGTTCAAGACTCAAAAATCGTTAGCATGGCTGTCTGTAGTAAGTAATAAGTGAATTAATTTCTCCCTATGATTTTGCGATAAAAACAAAATTGTCAGAGTTATGGTATTTTCGAAATTCAAAAATATAAAAGAAACTGAGGATTTTTAGCCTAATAACGCAAGATTGAAAAGAAAGTCACAGAGAAAAAATGTTTCTTCTTGAGAGCTCTACAAGATCGTGAATACAACTCTTTGAATTTTCTCGAAAAATCGAAAATTCTAGTTCCGATCGCACAAAAAATAATGAAAAATAATCTGTAAACTCCATAACTTTCGAAAGAATGATCATATTCTATCGTGTTTTGGCACCCATTTTGAGGGACCAAAAAGACAAGTCGCAGTAGAGTAAGGCCACGTTAACTGTGCCCATGAAATTTGTGTGATTTTTAAAATGTGACATCAACTGGAAAAATCTGTACACAATAGCATTCCAAAAATACACTTTGAACAGTTTCCCAAAAAACTGCACCGTTTTCATTATTTTTGAAAATAATGATTTTTGCAACTTTCAATAGAAAAATCAATAAGTTACGACTCGTTTGCCATAATCGAATGAAATTTGCTATGAAAATTGTAAAATAAAATCAGGGAGCGCAAAATTTAAATTGACGATTCAATAACAGGAACTTGACGGCATTAATTTTAAGATATCAATCTACAGTTCACTTTTTTTATATTGCAATATCGATTAAATTTGCCCTTTCATCAATTTATACATATAGTGCACCACATTATCTATTTCTTCCCTACTACTCATAAATTTTATTTTAGTTTCAGGCAGCATTACTCCAAAGATGGATTTTGCCACACTTCATGTGTGCGTTTTGCCCTTTCGTGCAGGCACTGTGTGTCAATGTTTCAGTATTCACCCTCACAGCAATTGCAGTAGATAGGCATCGTGCCATTCTTAGACCCTTAAGGTTAGTAACATTTCAAAATATCTTTTATCTAGTGCATGCAAATTTGAAAGTAGAAAAATTATATGAAATGTCATTACAGGGATCAAGCTTTGCCCCCTCTTGCACCCCTTCCCCTTAAAGTTCAAAAATTCATTAGAAACAAAAATTCTCCCAATGAGATTCTCTCCGGTAATATCAATTTGAAGTACACTCATATTTATAATGTGTCTCCTCAGAGCTTACATAACTTACATTCCTTTAGAGCTATATCGAACCTTTGAATATTATTTACGCTTCTATGTGTCTTCCACTTCTTCTTTCTTTTCATTTTTTTTTTTTTTGACTCAATGCATTCTACTCTTGCACCCCTACACTCCTTTATAAGTCATCTTTATTTCCTCTAACTTTTCTGTCTCCTCCATGCATTCTATTCCCAGCCTCTCCTCCCCTATCATTTTCCTTATATTCACTTTTTATCCTTACATCTTATTCTCTCCTCTCATGTTAATATCCCATATGTGCTCCCACGTCTTCTCTACCCATTCGCATACTTGGCATTCTCTGTACAAATCCTTCTCCTAAAACATTGATTCTCTTACTCCACATCCGATCTCCAACTTCCAATATCACTTATTCTCCTATTTCTCTTTAGTTTCTTTTTCCAACCCTTTTCCTTTCCACTCATCCTCTCTATTCTTCTTACCCCACTCTCCTTCATCCTCCTCCCTCAACTCCTCTTGCTTTTTCTACCTCCTCCATACCTTCTTCTCCCAATCCACTGTTCACAAAACGTCTCTATCATTGCTTCCCATTCTGTTATATTATTCTTCCCTCTCATACGACCCTCTCATGTATGCTTCAACCTCTGTCTCGCACATTTCCTCTCTCTATCTCTTCTTCTCATCCTTCCCCCAAATTCTTCGTTGGCTTTATTCTCCAGTCCCTATCTAGATATTCTCATTTCGTTTCTTGGTTTAATTCGACTGTCCCAATCTGCAACTATTGGTTTCAAAATTAATGTATGGATTCTGCTAACAACTCGTTACTTTCTATGGAAAATTCATCTTCTTGTTTAGAAGATTATCTCTTTCAGTTGTTAATTGAACCATTTGGTTAGAAGTTGAACTCTTTTGATTGGAAATTAGTTTTTTTATCTGATGTTTTATTTAAGATAAAAATTGAACAATTTATTCTAGAATCATTTACGTCAGACTTTCACGTAAACCTTGGAAAACTTTATAAAATTACAGAGCCACCCAAAAAAAATCTGCCCGCTGCGCGGGCATATTCTCATGGCGTTCTGCGCGCGCTGCTTGCAAATTCCAACGCGCCTATAACGTGCGTCATTCTAATCTCGCGCTTTCACACTCGATAATGTATTCACCTCGCGCTACGCGCTCTGTTCGTTTTTAACGTCGCGCTTTGCGCTCGGCGCCATACGTGCTTGATTCAATTTACAGTGTAATGCATACACAGAGTTGCAAACATTGCAATACTCGCCACTGATATTTACATCTCACATTGTTTGGCTAGCAAATAGAATTTTTCATTGTTTAAAAAGCTTTGTCACGAATAAAACAAAAAAAAAAAAAAATTGAATGTCGGCTGCTGTAGTTGATGATTGTGAATTATATTTTGTTAAAGCTTCTCCGGCTTCAACGAATACATTCTCATCAGGTGTCTCGTGCTGCGCGCTCGATCAAATCTTTCCGAAACGCTTACTTTTCTATATTGCCTCTAACTCTAATTCATCAAATGTATATAATATTAATTTATATACCTCGTACCTTGTATGCACGATCTTGTAGGGCTCCCAAGAAGAAACATTTTTTATCTCTGACTTTCTTTTCAATCTTGCGTTCTTTGGCTGAAATGTCTCATTTTTGTTTATAATTTCGAATTTTGAAAATTGTGTAACACTGACAATTTTGTTTTTACCGAAAAAAATCATAAGGATAAATTGTTTCAATTTTTACCTACTACAAAAAACCGCACCTACTTTGAATTTTTGAGTTTTGGAAAAAAATGGCCGAAAAAATTTCAAAATGCTCCCCCTCTTCCGTTTCTCATCAAAAATAGCTGGCGAACGAACTCATCCTTTCTTCTGGACCAATCAACAAGTGTTTCAAAGGCCGATTTGATCCGTCCATTTTTTCGTGAGTTATCGTGTTTACGGACGGACGGACGGACGGATGGACATACAGACCAAGAGACAGACACCATCACCAAACCTTGATTTTCGGCTTCAGGGGGTCTCGAAACGTGGAGATCCGTTGAAAATTCAAGATGTGAAATTTCAGACGATTCTAATACTTTCTCAATCATAAATGATGAGAATGTAAAAAGGAAAGTTGTAGAAAACATTGCCCCTAACATTTTTCGTCCTTACAAATTTTCTCAAAACTCGTCCCTGAAGGATCCCGCATTTTTTAGGTTGAGGTTTTAGAATGCTCTTCTAGCAATTTCGGCAAAAAAAGTATTATGGTATTTTTTTCCAAAAACGGCCTTTTTTCATTCGAATTAAATCTATTTAAATTCATTGCTAAATCTTCAAATGCCAGTTTGAGGAGACAATTCTTATATGAAAATCTAAAAGTATTGCAGAATAAAGAGTAAAAAAAGATCTTGACAGAGAATTCAATCCCACGACCTTCTTCGCGCGAGTAAATGGTGTAGCTCGTGCAGCCATCGCACAATCTACCATCTGACGGCAACAAATCGCCCATATTCATTGGGAGCCCCAGGGTTTAGGTTACCGATATGAATTTAAAAGTTTGTGATGAGTTAACTCGTATTTATTTATTCGCTTTTCAGTGAGGTTTTTCATAATTATCATATCTTTACCTGATTATTTAATATTCTTCTCGAAAGTAAATATAACCCCCTGAGCAAGCCGTCGGTTAACTCAGCTGTCTGTGGTTTCGACGGCGCTCGCTAGATGGATCTGATGCGAGCAAGGGTCGGGCTATTTCGCCGAGTGAAGCTGGCGATCTCGTCCCCAATATTCAGCCCAGTTTGGGTGCATGGAGTTGCGCCCATAGAGATATTACAGATATAGGCGACAAGCTTTAGGCCGCTATGTAAGCGGAACCGTCCGCTCAACTTCGTTGAGAGAGAAAGAGCCAGAGTGCCAGGGGGTGGGGCCACTGCTCGAGACCTCTGATTCTCTTTCTCTCTTTACGCAAGGGCGTATTCCAAGCTGGCTTGTCACCTCTATCTGTAATATGTCCTTGGTTGCGCCTCTTTCTCTCTTACTCCCTTATGTGAACGCCATGTGGACGATCTTTTTGCAACAGTGGGCCATACTCCCTCACGGGGCAAGCGTAACTCGTAGAAGTAATAATTGGTTTAGTTGGATAAACGAGAAGACACAGTCAGCTTGATTCCAAAACAACTTTTTTCTCGGGCCCTCTTAAACATTTATTATATTGCAGAAGTTACTGAATAAAGCAAAATATGTTTCACAACTTAGACACCCTTAGATTCTCTAATCACCTCTAAATTATAATATCATTATGTATCACCTGAAATAAGAGGTTGATTAATTCACCTGCATAACCAAAGAAAACCGCAGAGGCGATGAATAGAGCACCAAACACCCACATCCTTCCTAGCCGTAGAAAACTTAATTGCGGAAATGTTGGTGATAGCGGGAAACCGAAAGAATGGTTCAGATGGTTCAGAAGAAATTATAGAAATATATGTACCAGGCCATATCTTATTGCCAAACTTGTATACGATGTCTCAAGAGAATGAAAAATAACTGAAATTGTATTTGAGAAAATATCTAACCTCTAGCAAAGACGTGAGTGAGTGAGTGTGCTGAGAAACGCTTCATATACTCGTCTGAAGTTATGAAAATTTTTTAGTAATCTTCTTCATTACTTTTGTATTGTTTAATGAATGAGGTATCATAAAAAGATAAATTTCATGGTCGAGGCTTAAAAACTTTCCTAATTTATACCAAAGTCGTGATTATGTACTTCTTTCAATTTGACGCTTCTGAGTTTTGTATATTTTTGCGATAAGACTTAGTATGCAATAAAACTGTTTACTGCTAGGGAATCTTCGTGTTTCAGTCACATAATAACCTTACTTACTGTTATTGGAAGTTTTGAATAGTTTTTTTATCGATTTAACATTATAAGCCAGAACATTTTCCCAGATATTAGAAAAATTACTCAAATATTGTAGTTCCCCTTTTTTTAAGAATTCTTCTTAACAAGTCATTCTAAACCATATTGATGCCATTTATTTCTTATCCATCTGCATGGCAATACAGTCGATATCCAGAATAAAGGTGATATATTCTCCTACAGGAAATCTTTATTTTCTAGAATCCACAGGACGCAGTATAAACTCTTCAAATTATGTTGTCCTATTTCAGAAGTGTGATTTTGAGATATTAATCCTATAAACATTTGTGGCAATTGAAAAAAATATCAAAGAGGATCTGTCCAAGTGCTCTTGTTTCGAAAAATTGTTAAATGACAAGGTTTCATTGAAAGGTATGAAGTGGTTTTTTTAAAGTTGAGATTTGCTGTTTCGATTGTTTCCTTATTTCATATTTTTTTGTGTTTTGTAGAGAAAGGAAGTCTTGCATTAAACACTAAACCTAGCAATAGTCCACACTGCGCAGGCGATTCTTACACGGAAAGAAGTAAACACTCTAACTCAGCATGCGAGAAAAAACGGTACCATCGATTCTGTGTGCTAAGCATTGTGAATACGACAACATCCGGCGCACCGTCAATCTTGATGCAAGGCACTCATATATATACGGTGGGCAGCCGAGGTGGCATCCTAGATTTCAGTGCAGTGCATCGCGGCGACGAGTGCGACAAAACGATGGAACACAGTGCGGCGTGCGCGTACACTCTGTTCCAGTGTTCTGTAGTGAGCATCGCGATCTAAAAGAACTCGCACTGATATCATCACGGCCCTAGCAGTTTGAAACAGAGGACAACAGCATAATACTATACCGTGCAAACTTGCGCACACTGATGTAGAGTGTTTGCTTCTTTCCATGTAGGTTAGGTAGTGTCTGATTCCTACTGACTGATCGGCCTTCGACATCTTGGCAGGGGGCCTGCATAACAGTACCTCGACGCCTTACATTTAGTGCCGCCTCTCGTCACAGTACATCCGCATTTCGCAGACCTGTCTCCCTCTTTGCTGCACCTCCAGCAACACGGCTTCCTGTCGGATTCGGCGAACCCGCTGCCGTACGACCGTAGCCCTGACAGCCAGCGGTAGCACCAGGTCACCTCTATCTTCCTCCTGACATGACAGAACATCCACCCTACTTAAAGGTGCTCCGCGCATATTAGCCTTGCGGCTAAGTCCTCATTCAACTCAACGAAGGCCTTTAGGTAACCTCTGAAGGCCATTCGCGGAGGACCTCGGCGTAGCTCAAACCCTCGGACGGCGTTATTAGGACCGCCTCAGGACGAGCTCGTTTCTGGACCTCCTTCTTCTTCTCCGTATTCTTCTTGGACACCACTGGTGGTTTCTCCATCATAGAACCTAAGGCTTTCCCGGCGTCTTCTTCCGTCTGAGTACTCTGCTCCGACACCTGAGTCGCTTAACTAACAGAGGTTGCTAGTACTGCGGCTACTTTCTCCTCTTTTTTATCTTGAACAATTTTCTTACTGATGAAATTTTCGTGGGATAGTTCGAGACTCAATCTAAATTTCTGTCGGTTTTTCCATGTTTTGAATGGTACTCTCTGCTCCTCTTAATCTCTCTCGGATCTCCATGAACAAGTTTCTATATGATCTACAGAAGGTCACCATTCCATTTTAAACCTTCTCCATCAGGTTAAGTATCGGGAGCTCTGATTCTTTAACTTTCTCTAGGCTGAACGTACACTGCTTAGCTTGGAATTTGATATATATTCTATCCCTCCTTTTCTTTTTGTTTCTCCGACTTCTATTTCTCCACCAGAGATTTGCTCACTCAAGCTCTTCTCCAGCGAAGCGGTCTCCATCCTATCCCCCCCCCCCCGAATCCGTGAGTCCAGCACCGGCCACCGGGACTTACACTCGATCGGAACCAGTGGAAGGATTCGTACTATCTTGGGGTGGTTTGTTTTTGAGAAACTCGCTCATTGTTTTGGGATTATAGCGGGTATTGTGGCACACATAATAATGTCAAAGTTGAAATTTTGAGGTTGTCTTGTTTTTCTAGATATCAGAATTTTTTTATGAACCATTTTGTTTTCATCATTCCCTTCGTATCTTGTGAAGTTTCGCTGGTAACTGCATACTTTTTCATTCTAAATGTTGATTTTCAGGATTGAAATGAAATCTATGTGCCCCGTGGAGAAATTCCTCAGAGCAAATTGTATCACGCTCCTCTTCCTCTAGATCACAAGTATTACCTCTATCTTTTACCAGATTTTCAACAAAATTCGAAGCTTTAAAACGAAGGAAAAATACTCCAATAGTGCCATCGCTGCTTAACAACGTTTCAAATGCCGATAATTATCCAATGGCATAAGAAAAATTCGAAATTGATCATGTTTAATTATTAACGAACGTTTTTACATTCTCATTCTAAATGAGAAGGTATTGGTTTTATGCGAAAATTGACATTCGCGGATTTAATGAAATCCCTACGTTTTAAGAACCTCTGAGTCAGAAAAAAACGATTTTTACGGAGGAAAAAAATGATAACTCGTTACGAGGCAATGAAAACCTGACGTCCGCAAGGGCGGATGAAAAAAATCCTGAACAGTGAAGCAGCTTCAAGGTTCTTGAATGAGGGCAACATCTGTTTGTTCCACTGTAATACTGCTGCTTTAGACAGCTGATGCAGCTTTGGAGTTGTGAAGATTTATCCGAATCCAGGGTGTTTGCAGTGTTCGTTTATGAGCCAGCGTCTCCTTCGGTTATTCTAAAAGCAACTCCACTTCTGTTGCCAAGTTTACCTCCAATGATTTATCAAGGATTCTCATCTGGATCCTTTCTTTCTTAGATATGGTCTGCAGTCAAGCTTTTCAAGGCTTTCAACTAGTGAGCCATCTTCATCCAAGATCAACTGCGTCGACTTATCGTCGTATTCTACATCATCATTCAACAAGGAATTCTAGACTGCTGATCCTTTGAGGATTCATGACGGTTCATATGAAATATCTGTTATCCAAGCAATGAACCGAGCAATTCCAGGGAGGTCCTTGGAATTGATAGCCTTGATTCCGGCACCTTTCCATAACTCCAAACAGCCAACAGCTTCAAAGAGCATTGCTCTAGACGTTTCGTCGGGGTACATGACGTTCATAATGTTGTTAATATAAGCGGCAGTCTTCAAACCTTGGGATACAATCGCCAGTTGTAATTTGATCAATTTCAGTGCCGAAGGCTGCTTCTGTTGTTATTCCTTGCTCCGAGTTGAAATCCTCACGCGAGAAATTCTCCGGGAAAATTACCAGCTTTAAGTGACTTCCCAGGGCAAGACTGGATGGGTCATTAGAGTCAACGACTATACCCTTCTTGCGAGGCCATTTCAGACTAGCCGTTCTTAGTTGCAGTTCGCCGGTCCGGTTGGAATCTCAGCCAATCAACCGAACCGAAACCGGGATCGAGTATGCGCTTATTGGCCGAATGTCCAACCGGACCGTCGAACCGCAACCGAGGACGCCTAGTCTGGATTGGGCCTCAGGCCAATTCAGACTAGACGTCCTCGCTTGCAGTTTGTCGGTCCAGTTTGGTTCTCGGTTGACCAATGCAGGTCACACTGCGCCGATTCAGCTTCACCATTGTCATTTTCACGCATGCGTGGTTCATAGAATAAAGTGGAGCGAGTGACGTGCGACAGGCCTCGTGGCTTCAGCGAGCCTAGTCATTGTCTGCGTTTGCGAACGGCGCGGTTGAAATTAGAATCGAAACTAGATGCTCGAACCGGACCAGAACCGAGTACGCGCTGATTGGCCGAGAGTCCAACCAGACCGGCGAACCGCAACCGAAAACGGCTAGTCTGAATTGGCCTTTAGTCTCCCTGTTAGGTGTGCTACTATCAGACCAAGGCCGTTTGAGAGTCTCTGGTAAATGAGTTACTTCGCCTTGCAACAAAAGTTGTTGATGCTGGTACTTCTCCTTGGCAGCACTGATGTACTTTTTCTTCTTAGGGGCCTTCTTCTCGTTACGAAGGTCTCTTTCTATATGAGTGATTGATTATATAATTTTTACTAACAGATTCCATATGAATCCCACGTATGGTTAGGGAAACAAAAGGTCGGTCCGTGCAGAGTTCCGCTGGTGCAGATAAGGCATTTATACACTAAGAGGTCGCCTGGTATCTCTCGTCACTCGTCAGTCCCCTCTTTTGCCACCTTTGATGCGTTCATACGGTAAGCGGGATGTGGAAAGGGGTCCTCGTTGACCGGGCTGTGTGAACATCGCGGGCAAGTAGGCGTGGTCAGGCGTAGTCAGACGAAGCCTGTGGCGGAACGAGAAGAGAATTCTCGATGAAGTGCTCAGAGGAAGAGAAGAAAGGAGAAGCACGCCAACCTTGTGTTGGACATCCCTGGTTTGGGACATCACATCCTGATGTCATTTATCCTCAGGTTCGGTATATCCCACATCTTAGCTTGGGAGATAACTGGGAGTTGGGAGCTTTCGGATAAATCTGACCCTGAGAAAAAGAAGATAGAAAACTAAGAGATCAAGAAATATACTTGTACTGTCACGCAATTGTACATTCTGAACAGAAATATTTATTACCTGATGTGGCACAAGGCGATGTTCGGCCATCATAGAACATAAATATATTTTTCGAAAGATGATTTCGTGTATACAGACCAATTAAAAATATTGTTAAAAATGTTAAAAATAAGTATCATCAGACATTCTTATAAGGAATTATTATTTTTGTACAAAAACGTTACCACATTTTCCGTTGATTCTTTCATATTTACTTTCTGAACGGTAACTTCTAGAATTTCTAACTCTATCCAATTGTGTTTCGACATAAGTGATTCGATCGAAACGATTCATATTTTTTCAAAAATTCATATCTTTCACATAAAAATTAAACTGTCTGGGGAATTAATTTTTTTGGCCAAAGATTTACCATTTAACTGCAAAATTTTCATCTTTTTTCAAAAGTTTACAATTCTGAAGAAAGCTCGATTTTTTGGTTGGTTATTAACTTTCAAACTGAAAATTTAACCATTTGCTCCAAAACTAATGTATTTGGTTTGAAATTCATCTTTTTGGGCAGAAAATCATCTTGATTGGGAATGAAAATATTCTGTTTTAATTAAATTTCTTTCATGTTTGAGATTTATTTTTATTATGGAAATTCAATTCCTCCAATTATTTTGTTGAGAATTGTGATTTCTTGGTTGAATCTTATCATTCTTGTTTGCGAATCAAAATATTTTGATATTGAATATCACTTTTTGTTTTGAGTAATTAAGGGAATACGGTGAGAGTATGGCGTTGAAGAAATCGAGAGTAAAAGAGGGAGAGGTCTGAGTGGTGTGAGAGGACAAAAATCTTTGGGTTTTGATCAAAGTGGGATTAGAGGTTGAGCTGTTCGACGGGAGAAACTGGGTGGACTGACAGGGTTAAGAGTGGTTACGGTAAGAGTTACGGTGGTTTTTTATGTGATAAGGGTGTTTTTTGAAGTTGAGTGTTCGGAGAGGAGTAAACCTGAGCAGTTACTGTTTACACCGTAACTGCTACTGCGTTTACCGTAACAGCTACGAATGAAAAACGGGTTGTAGATAAACCGTGACTTCTACTGCCAGCGACGTAACTATTCCGGCCACACCGTAACAGTTACTGCGCACCACCTGAAAATGTTTTGCAGAAACCGTTTCTCCGCTGACAGTAAAAGTAACTGCTATTTATTACTCGAATCGCTCCGGCGAGCGCAGTAGTAGTAGTGCAATAAAATTTGATGAGTAGTGCAACGAAATTTGATGCCTCACCGCTGACAAAATTTTAGTTCCACTGCAAGCTAATTGTTTTCTATTTTAACTTTGACCCTGCACATTACACATAGAATTTATTACATTTCTTGAGAAACTACATAATTGGAGGAAAGGTTCAGATGATTATCGTTTCGGAATTCGAGTTTTAACTTGAAGACTTTCGAGGTTAGTTTCGTTCATTATTTTATCAACACGATCAGTACATAAATTGTCAATAAGCATATTTATTTTAAAGAAAATAATCACGTAAAAAGTAATAAAGAGTATCGTTTATTGTTTCTTTGCTGAATGTATGTATCAACGAAAACTGGAATCTCCCTGCTTAAAGGATTGCATAAAAAACTGTTGACGAGCTGAAGAAAAAAACTGCACGTGCAGTGATGGTTACGGACTAAACAGGAGCTACACTGCAACCTCAATCTCGTACCGGTTTCGGGCTTGTGTATCGACGGCATTGGAACGAGATCGAGTAGGCTGAACCGTAAACGGCCAGGGCCGAAAAAACGTGAATTACTAACGTCAATTGAAGCGCAGTTGCGAAAATCTATGCTTGGGTACTACTGCTCACTTTCAATGCACGGCACTGGCGAAGAATGGAGCGAGGAGAGCGTCCCTCTCCAAACCCCCCACACCGTCTCGTCCACGAGCGCATTCCGAGGAAGGTGCGAGTTCGGGTGGAATGAGATTGAGGTTACAGTGTATTGCTGTCGAGACCGTACCATTACTGCCGTGGCCGTAACTATGATTGCGTTGCGTTTTACTGTCTCGCATCGAACAGATACTCTGCAGGCAGCGAAGGTTCATGTGAGTGCAGTAACAGTTACTTTTATGTGATACTCAGGAATCGTGCGTAGCAGTTACGGGGTTGGCAGTAACTGTTACGGTTTACTCCTCTCCTTGTGGAGAGTGACAGGCAAGGGACGATTGGAGGTAAAGAGGTAAAAGTAGATCGTCAGAGAGTGACGTCACTGACAGTGCTGGCGACTTCCTTGAGGCGGCAGCACTGACTAGCCTAAAGTCAGGGAAGAAGCGTGGCAGGCCGTCCAATTTTGGAATGCTGCATAAAGAAAGGGCACGAAGTAGGAGGTCGAGTGAGATATTCCAAAAGTCACCCATATCGGCTAGCACTTATAGCAGTCAAGCAGAAAAAATCGGGGGACGAGGGAAGAAAGAGAGCATAGGAAAAAGACGAGCCGGAAAAGGGTAAGGATTCAAAAAAGGGAGAATGAAGCGAAGGGCGCCGATGAGAAATAGTGAAAGAGGAGAGATATTCGCGAAGATAGAAGCGCTAATAATTTCTTCTAGGAAAAAAACATGAGAAAACCTAGACGAATTTGGAGAGGAGGTTTGGAGAAAGTTTGATGAGGTGGAAAAGTTAGGAAAAGAGGTAAGAAAGGAGGTAACAGAAGTAGGGAGGAAATAGAAAAGAAAATAGGAAGGAGAAAAAGATTAGGTTTGAAGAAAACTAAAAGAGATAGAAAAGTGGATATGAAGAAAAATAATCCAAAAACCTAATGAAAGTTATTGGTGCACTAGTTACTCTGGAAGAGATAGAAGATTTTGGGGAAGAAGTTTTTGAAGGGAAAAAATGGAAGAATCGAAGAAGATTTGACGTGGTTCGAAGGGGGAAAGAAAGGGGCTTATCAGACAAAAGGCGAGGGATGAGAGGAAAAAAGTTTACGAAGTAAGATTAAGGAGAAAAAGGCTATGGATAACCCAGTTCGGGTTTACAAACGACAAGAGGACTCGAAAGCAAGGGAGATGGGGAAAGAAGATATAAGAAAAGCGTTTTGGAATGTTTCAGGGTTAAAAAACAAGAACATAGGATTTCAAGGGGAAGTACGAAAGTGGCACGTGATAATGATGATCGGAACGAGGGTAGAGGAGAAGGAGTGAAAATTAACGCAGAAAATAATACCAGAAGGATATGTGTGGAAGATGCAGTCAGCAGAGAAAGATCGCGTTAAAGAGCGACGGATGAGTGGCATGCTGTCAGGGGGCTATCAGGGGTGAAAGAGGAAACAGCGGTGGAGAAAGATAATCATACGGAAGAAAATGACGGATGAAAGGTAAAGGGGATTAGAGTAGGAAAGAATCGTGTAAAAGTTGTATGCGTATATAGAAGGAGGGGTGAAGAGGAAGGATGCACCGTGATGAAGAAATGGACAAAGAATAAAGAGAAGGGATTGGTGATAATGGGGAGGGGGGGGGAGAGAGATCTTCATGAGAAATTCAAAACATAGAGAAGTGGATAGGAAGAGTAAGAGGCTCTTCGACCTGCTAAGGGAGACTGGATGGTTTATTTGCAACGGCAATACTAGGGGAGATAAAAAGGGGAGATGACGCTTACAGGTAGAAGGTACACCGTTATAGATTACATACTGACAGAAGAAAGAATAAGGAATATGATGGTAAGAATGGAATCAGGCAACGGGATAGGTTCCGAGCACTTCCGGGTTATAGCTACTTTGAGATGTAGATGACCTAGGTATGGTCGGGAGTAAAAAAAACTAGAAATGCCAAGAAGAATAAAAATGGGCAGTTGAGGGAAACATATGTTCAGAGAATTTAGAGGGATAATGGAAAATCGGGAGTTAGAGAGTATGAACAAGTGGGAGTAGACACGCTGCTAGAAAAACACAAATAAGTGTTTGAGAAGGTGAGTGAGGAGGTAAGACCGAGAGTAGATGGAGTGGAGAAAAGGAGAAGATGGTGGGATGATGAGTGTAGGGAAAGCAAAGACAGGCTAAAGGAAAGTGTAGGAGAATGGAGGAAAGTGGAATTAGAGGAAAGAGAACCCAATAGAAGGAAACGATTGCACGAAAATATGTTAAGCGGGAAGAGACAGGAGGAGAAGGTAAGATACTCGAGAGAGCAGTAAGGGAAGGGAGGGCATGGAAAGTTATAAACAGGGAAAGAGGGGAAATGGGCAAATGGACGAAATATTCCAAGTCCTTGCTAGGAGGGGTGGAAAATAGGGAAGAGGGCGAAGAAAGAAAGGTGGTTACGGGAGATAAGGACAGGAGGGATAAGATTAGTCGGTAATAGGTAGATGATGTAATCATAAAACTGAAAAGAAACGAAGCAACAGGTGAAGTTCATTCTCCAAGCCTTCTGGCTTGGAGAATGAACTATTGTAATATAGCGGGGGTGGGGTTGCAATAAGGTGTGACAAGGCAAAGGATCGCCCGAAGAATGGAAGAAATGTCTGGTAGTACCGTTGATTAGGAAAAGATAGAGAAATGAGGTAGAATAGTATAGGGGTAGCACGCTTATGTCAGTAGGCTATGTGATATTTATGCGGAAGTACTTAAGAAGAGACTAGATAGACAAAGATAGGCAAGTGGAAGAAAAGGGAAGTATACCACATAATCAAACGGGCTTCAAAAAAAGTATGGAAACAATTATTTGGTAAATAGAAAATTGGGTCGCAGGGAGAGAAACTGGCTGTACTGTTCGTGGATTTCAGAGCAGCTGTTGACCAAGTGTCTTAGTTTTCCCTTCCCATTCCCCCTTACCATGCACCTTCCCCTCCCTCCTGCCGTTCCCCCTACCGTAAACAGGAGTGTCCTTTGGAAGGCCATGAAAGAAATAGGAATATATGACGGTTCGATAGGAAGTATGAAAGAGATATTTTTTGAAATAAACATGAGGGTGAAGATAGGAGTCGAAGATCTAGTATTTAATTTCAAAATTCGCTTCTTCCGCTTGGAATCTAACTACTCTGTGGAAAGTTAGATTCATTTGGTTGAAAATCCACTTTCCAACTCGCAATCTAGCTATTTGCTGAAAAATTCGAGTATTTGTTGATGATTCAGCTTTTGGGTTTGAAAATTTATTATAATTAATTATATTTATTAATTAATTTAAGTATTTATAAATGCAACTATTTTGATTAAAATGCAATCAAATCCGATGGGGAACTCATCCATCCAGATGAATATTAATTAGCGATTCAATTGATTTTGGAAAATTGATATTTCCTGTTCAAAAATTCATGTATTAAGCTAGAAATTTATATAGTTTGTTTGGGGATCATCTTTCTGGTACTTGATTAGAAGTAGAACTATTATGTTCATAGTTAACCCTCTTGTTCAATTTATCATTTAAGATAAAATTTTTCATTTTTAATATTAATTCAATCATTCCAGTTTTCAAATTGAACTTTTGATATTGAAATATTGACTATTAATTTTTCGTGGAAAACGCATATTTTTTGGTTGGAAATTTATCTTCCCGTATGAAGTTGATTATTTTGATAAAACTCGATTTGATGTTCGAAGATGTATTATTTTATCTAAAAATACACCTTTTTGGTTAAAAATTTAACTTCTTGAATGGCGTAAACATTAACAAAGTTATGATTTCTCTCTAAAAAGATTATCCTCTTACAGAAATCATTGATAGTCATGAGTAGATTTACAAATTTTTCCAGCCTTCAAGTACTTTGCATAAATAAATTTTTCGTAGTAGATGATTGAGTAATAAGTTGTCTTATTATATAATAATAGTGGATTTAAAGTTGAAAATTGATTTCTCATAGTACTGTATTTTCCAAATTTCTATTTTGCAATTCCTAATATTGGTCAATAATCTGAGAAGTTTTCCCATAACGTTTCATCACATGAATTGCCACAAGTTTGAAGCAATTTGTTTGGCATGGAATTACGCCTCCTCTTGTTGCTCTAAGCGTAATGGAATCGTGAAGGAAACGGGTTTGTAGGAATAAACAGATTCCAGAGTGAATGTATAGTTCGCATCATTCAATTTAGTTGAGAAACAATGGAGAATGAAGATGTGTGATTTTCAGCAACGATAATTTTAATTTGTTTTTGTTGTATAATATTAAAGAAGAAAGAGAGAATATTAATAAGGAAAAGGGTTATATTTGCATTTTTTCAAATTGATTTACAAATTTACAAAAGCGTTCTTTTTCAATCAGACATTCATTTTCCATGAAAGAATTTTAAATATATTATTGGAAGATATTATTTCCATAACTACGCTTCAGAATTATCAATTTAGAATTTAGAACAATCCCGGTCCAAATCCGGGCTGAGGCAGCTTTTTTCACGCGCTTCGAAAGATGATTTGTTCAAATCAAGCTTCATTTAGATTTTTGAAAATTCTAAAAAAAATTTCATTCATCTAAGCCGATTTTATTATTCTTTTATATGTTGGAACATTGTCTTCTCGCAAAATTTATTTTAAAAAAGAACGATTTTTTTCATTTTTTATTTTATTCCATTCAACGGAGAAGGGAAATTTCATGCAATGTGCGGAATTTCTAACCGGAAAATATAATTTTCTACAAAAATTCTCACCCGGAACGGCAGCATTCAGTTTTTGACCAAAAAAATTGATTTTTCACCGAAAGACGAATTTTCATCAAAACGGATAATTTTAACCAAATAGTAAAATTTTTAATCAAGAAACGGTAATATTTCATTTAAAAAAACGAATTTAGTTGTAAAACGGCTAATCCCTTAACAAAAGAGTAAATTAAATAAAAAATTTGATTTGTAACCATGAAGTTTAATTTTCGAAAAAAGAACATGAAATCTCATGGAAACAAAAGCGTTGAATTTTTGACAATATGAATCAATTTTTTACCATGAAGACGAGTTTCCAACGAAAAAAATCTGCCCGCTGCGCGGGCACATCCTCATCGCGCGCGGCTCGCTTCGCTGGCAAGTTTGAGCGCGCCTGCGGCACGCGCCTATCGGATCTCGCGCTTCGCGCTTGATCGTAATCTCACCTCGCGCTCCGCGCTCGGTTATAAATTCACCTGGCGCTACGCGCTCGGCCTTTGTACCTCCCTAAAGTTTTATATAGAGCTTGTTCAACTCAAAAGCTTAATGTCGACTACTTTAAATCGATGAGTGTGAATTCTCTTTTGTTAAAGCTTCTCCGGCTTTAACGAATACATTCTCA
>WSXT02194742.1:1971-19337 GCA_011762715.2 Neuroterus valhalla
TCATGATGAAAAACACATTTTGAATTAAAGATTCTTTTAGGAATGTGCACATCATTGAAAAGAATTTGCTTCAAAAAATTTTAAAAAGAGACAAAGTGGAAAAAAATATATTCTTCTTTGTTCTGAAGAAATACTTCTTTGCTGAACGTCATGAAATGTTTTTTGATACAGAAAAAGCAATTTTCATTCTAATACTGTGCACATTTTTGGTGGAAAATCTTCATCGAAAGCATTGTTGATGAATTGAATCATAATTTCAAGGAATAATTAGAGAGTTTCATCATTCAGAAATTTTCTTTCGGGAACTTTAGAAATCGGAAATTTGCCAAGTCGGTAATATCATAAACTTTCGGGAATTTTATTCTCCGGAAAATTTCCAATTCGGCGATATTATAAAATTTTCGGGTATTCGATTATTCGGGAATTTCCGAATTTGTGATTTTCATGCAATCGAGAATTCCTTTATTCTCAGAAATTCTCTATTTCATCTGTACTCTCTTTCGAAAATTTCAAAGGGGCCGGAATTTCATTCTACCAGATTTTTCAATCGTTCCCGGAAAATTGCAGAAAATAGGGACGATTAAAAAAAAGGGAAATAAAATTCTGGACAGTGTGAAATTCCCTGAAAAGAAATTATATTATTCATTTTAATCTTCAAAATGACCGTGTTATTTTCTGAATCATTTCAAATGATTTGAAATTCCCCAGAAATGAATTCCTGAAGAATAATACATTCTAAATTCCCGAAATTATAACACACCTGAATAATTCTTTACCCGACTTTTTTATAGTATTATCGGGATTAGAAATTCCCGATCTGAAAAATTTCCAAAAAAAAAAAATTTTTGGAGGGAAAAAAGGTTGAAGTTTGAACTATCCGACTCTGCAGAATTCCCGAATTTTAACAGTTGGGAAAATTTTTTTCAATCAATAAAATTTATTTATTAACACTACAATTATTTTATATTTTATCATTGGGAAATTTCTTCAACAAATAGAGTATATTTTTTCTCGCATTAGTCTTCAAATTTAAGAAAATAATGATGAAAAAAAAGAATTTTAATTTGTTAGAAAAATAAATTTTCTTCTTAATTTTGTGCACACTTTTTAAAGAAATCTATATCGAAAGTATTTTTAATAATTTTCATCATACTTCTAAGGAATGGTCAGAAAGTAATATATATCCAAAATTCAAAAATCTCCATCGATATTGATATTTAATTATTTACTTATCAATCAATAAATATTATTGTTCCGAAAACTGGTTATTCAATTTTTCGAATTAGGGCATTCTTTTATGCCAGGAATTTTTCAATTTCAGGTTTTTTATTATTCAGCAATTTTATTTCGGGAATTTCAGAAATGCGAAGTTCGCCAGGTCGGTAATATTATAAACTGTCAGGAATTTTATTTTCCGTAAATTTCTCAATTTGGTAATATTACAAAATTTTCGGGTATTCGATTATTTGTGAATTTCCTAATTCGTAATTTTTATGCAATAGGGAATTTATTCATTTTGGGAATTTCACAATGCAGTGAATTTTATTCCACGAGATTTTTCAGTCGTTCCAGGAAAATTGCAGAAAATAGGGACAATTAGAAAAAGAACGAAAATAAAATTCCCTAAAAATAAAGGACGTCTCAAAAATCGTGAAAAACGAAAAAGATCGACGAAGGAAACTTTCAAAACAGAAAATTTCCGCATGGATCAAATACCCGACTGCACAAAAATCCCGAATTGGCAAATTCCCGAAAAATGGAATTCCTAGCAGAAGATTGTCAAATTATAAAATAATCAGCACTGCAGAATCCCCGAATCTCAACAATAAAGGAAAAAATTTTTCTCTAATCTTGTTTAATCATCAATGATAAAATATGTTCATATTTTTATTGATGACAATTTTTGTAGCAACTTTCCATTCAACTCTTTTCTGACGATTGTTCAAATTAATATTATGACATCCATTATAATATATATTTATTTGGTTTTCCGGTGGTTTCAAATTTCTGCTACACAGAAGCTTTATGTAATTCATAATTTTTCAAAAATCGAAAAAATTCAAATTTCGAATGTTTGAAAAATAAAAAAAAGAATTGGAAGGATCAGTTTTTCACTCAAAAAGACGAATGTTCCAAAATAATAAATAAATTTTCAAATAAAAGAGATGAATCATAAAATTAAACAATTTTCAATAGTTCAAATTTGAAACAACAACCAAAATAATTTCTCTCCAAGAAGATCCATGTTCTACAAACAAGATGAATTTCAATAAGATGAGACATAAATTTTCGACCAAATATTTAATCAGATTTTCAGCCAAAGAACTGAATCTCAAAAAAAAATTCAAGAATGTTGTTCAATTTTAAAACGAAAATTAAAATATTCACCCAAGAAAGATAAATTTCCAATTGAATGTATGGTTAAATTTTATTCCGAAAAAATGAATTTTTAGTGAAGAGGGTTTGAAAAAAAGTGATTCAACTCCGAACCAATTAATTTATTCATCAACTGAGAAATAAAAATTTTTTATTAGGAATATTATAGTTGATATTTCATTCAAACAACATTTTCATTTGAAATAAGAAATAGTTAAATCCATCCGAAAATGACGAATTTGCTACAAAAGAATAGAATCCTCATACAAAACAGATAAATTTTTAACCAATTAGATAAACTCTAATCAAAAGAAAATTTATCTTCAACCTAAGAGATAACATTCAACTTGAATGATGAAACTTAAAAAAAATTGATTGAAAAAAAAAGATTTTAAGATGAAAGATTTCCTGCCAAAAAAGACGGATTTACAACACACAATGCAATAAATTCAAATTTCTGTTCCAATTTTGATATCTAGCACTTCAAATTGAAATAATTGGTTCAAAATTTAATAATTTAATGTGAAAAACCCAGCTTCAGATGAAACAAACTAACATAACCTAAAGCTGTTAAAAAATGATCAATACTTTTTTGAATCCAATCATTCTTCATTGGGAATAGCAATAATTTTCCACAGAAAACACTCACATGAAATAACAGAAAATCGTTAAGAATTTATATCTTTTCCAAAATGTAATAATTCACAGTTCAAAAGAAAAATCAATTATCGGGAAAAATTGACATAATCTTGAAGTTTCCAAAATTTTAAATATTCTTCAGAATCTATACAGAAAATTTTTCTAAAAACTGGTTGTTTAACCTATAAACATGCAAGAAATGCAAACAATTTCCAAAGAGTTTATAATAAGTATGAAACGCCAATACGGAATATTTTTAAATTGTTGTAAAGCTTTTTTCGAATCTGATTTCTCAAATTATTCTATCAATATCTGATGAAAAACACTCAAATAATCTCAAATAGTTTGAAGATTCTTAATGTTGTTCCAACTATCATTTTGAAGTTTGTAGATCTTTCTTTGGTGCACAATTTTCGTTCATTCATTTTTTCCCGTACCTTGCATAGTTTGACCAAAAAATGAAACTTTCTATTTTTCATCATTTTTTGTGCGACCAAAATTTTGTTTTTCAATTTTTTGTTCCAATGATATTCACTTTCATTCAAAATATATTGATTTCGTTCAAAAATGCTAATTCCCAATCTTAAAGGCGAATAATGTTACATCAAATTGTTGAAAACATATAAATCTTCTTTGGAGTCTAATTGCTCTCCATAAAAATTTAAATTTTCAACGATAAACAATCACATGATCCGAGATTGTTGAAGCTTGTAACTTTTATTATTCTCAAAAGAAATCATTTGTTCAATTTATTAGTTCTTGTTGAAAACAACCGACTATTTAAATATTATGAAATTAAATCGAAGAACAAAACTTTTTAGTAAATTTTGAACTTTTTGAATGTTTAGAACGCTAAAATGGCTTAAAATTGTTAAAAATTCGAAATTCTTAAACTACTGAGGTTTATATTTAAAAATGTAAAATTAAAATAGGAATTTATTCTTTATTTAATATTAGAATTCAAAATTGTCCACTCTCACAACAGCAATTTAGAATTGTATCCTTATAAAACTCCATTAGGAAATTGTTCAATTTGTAATGTTATCAATCCGATGATGTCAATTCGTCGAATGTTTATTTTTCAAGAATTTGCATTTTCCTTCAGAAAGTTGAAAATATTCGAGAAAGATTTATGTAAACCATCATTTTGCCCATCTTTCCACACTTTTGTAAACATTGTCAGTTCATTCAACTTTTCCCTGAATTTGGATGCGGGTGTTTACTATCTGTATCAAAACATGGAAAGATAGAAATCGACCTCAAACTTGATTTATCGGAGGTTGAAGATATCGTGATTAGAATATGGATTAAAACATTAAAAAGCATTTTTTATAAGAGAACATACAAAAAAAAATCGAAATTTGGAAACATTTTTGTTATAGCGAATAATGTCGTTAAAATTTTCAAAAACGACAATTCGCATTTTTTATCCGAAGGGGAACATTTTCAACGAAAAAGTTAAATTTTCGACAACAAAACAGTTGCAGTTTGGACAACAAAAAATGTGACCCCAAAAAAATAGTAGAATTTTCAATTAAACAATCAAACTTTTAACAACAAAAATTACATTTTCAACCAACTTGTAGAATTTCCAACCAGATAGTTGAATTTTTTGAATAAAAAATGCATTTTTAGCCAGTCAAATTTTTGAGAAATAAAAATCGGTATCCAACAAAAAACGATAAATTGTATGTATGTTTCACTGAATAATGGGATTCCAAAACAAAAAAAAATTATTTAGTGAAAATATGAATTTGCAAACCCACAAGTTGAATTATTAGTGTAAAAGTTAATTCTTAACCAAAGAAAAATGACATTTTTAATACAAAAAGCCGAATTTTCAAAAAGAAAATGGAATTTGCAAACCAACAAATTGTATTGTTGTTCCAAAGAATTGAATATCTGACAAAAAACAATAACTTTGATTACATAGTTGCATTTTTTAGCAAAATAATTTAACTTTCAACAAAATAGATGCATTTTCAACAAGATGGTTTACTTTTTATTTCAATAGTTACATTCTTAACTTGGATCTACAGCAAAATTGTTCATCTTGAAACAAAGTAGATGAATATCCAACCAAATAGCTGAATTCATAACCTACAAAGATGAATTTTTAACCCAGGAGAATAATTCTCTCCCAAAAGACGGATTTTTAACAAAATACATGGATTCTTGTCCAAATGAATGAATTTGCATCTGGAAATATAATTTCTAATGAAAAATACAATAGCTGAGTTTACAATTGGAAAAATTACTTTCCAACGGAAAAAAAGGATTCTTAACCAGATTAGTTTAACCAAAAGGCAGATTTGGCGTTCAAGCGAGGTTTTTCATCGAAAGCAACAGTTTATTGCTTAACATTAGGATTATATTATTATAAAAAAAATAATAATAAATAGCGCGATCGAGTGAATTCTCCCAAAAAATTATCTTCAAGATCCTGTGTTTAGGTACTACCGTCAGTCGGTAGCTCGCCTACCTTTTTTACCAATTAAAACTTCATGTGTGCGTTGCAATATCTGGAATTAACGACTAGTGTAGGAAAGAAGGGATAGGTAAAAGAAGGATCAGTGACAAGAAAATTGTCGTAGCGCGTGACATTTTGGCAAAGTGAGAGTACAGCGCAACACTGCAAACGAATGCAAAAAAGACAAATTGGGGGGAGGGGGAGGGCAGAAATCGACACAGCCTACAAATAGAAGAACAATTCCCAAAAAGAGAGTAAAAATGGTACGGTAATTCACAATTAATTTGAATCAAATATGAGCAAAAAGAGACTAATGGAAGTGATAAATAAGGCTGAAGGATAAACGTTCAACTTTCTACAATCATTCTTTTAAAAAACCCATCGTGAATAATTATTCTACAAAGTTAGCCTTATTTAGGCGCATGCGATGGATTTGTATTTGTATGTATTTTTCTTTATCGCGTAAAAATTACTTGGTTATTTTTTTATTTATTTTTTTTTTTTTTGTTTTCCACGTAGGGCAAAACTTTCCTCCTCATCTTCCCCACTGCCCATTTTGAATGTTTTTGGGGGTGATCTGGATTTTTCTCGGTAAAAATACGCTGTGATTTCACAAATTATACACAGATTATATAAAGATCACCGTTTATTTTTCGGCCTTATTTGTTACTTCCATTAGAACAACTTAAAAACTCTTTTTGTTTGTACCTAATGCAAATTAAGTGTGAATTAAGTGTGAATTAAGTGTAAAATCACTGCTTATCCCCGAGATACCATTTTCACTCTTTGTTGGGGTTGTGTTGAGAATCGGGATTGTTCGTCTATTTGTAGGTCTGTGTCCGTGTTTGCCCTACCCTTCCTTACGCTCCTGACTTGTTTGAGTTGTCTTTTTTGCATTTATCACGGTTTTCCCATCCATAAGCATCATACACCCTATTTTGGAACAATCAATTCGTTATATAATAATAAAATGTATGCTGTTTTTTAATATAAACTGCGAGGGACCAGCGGTTCACGAGATACCGTTCGGGGTTGGTGCAACTTGTGATCGCGGTGCCGCAGTGTTATTTTGTACTCCCTTTCTACCAAAATTTCACGATTTACGACCATTTTCTTATCGCTGAACTCTTCTTTCACTCTACATATTTGCTCTTTCTAAATCAAGAAATTGATTTAATATATCACGGCACGTAAATAAATTTTCATGATTTATTTTGAACAGAAAACGAGTCGTGAACAAAACACATCAATTTTCGGCCAAATCATTGCATTTTTATATTAAAAACTCGATTTGGAGTCATGAATGCAATAGTTGAATTTTTTATTCGAAAGGATACATTCCAAATAAAAAAAAAATTTTTAAACAGTTTTGTTGGATTGCAATAGAAGAATTTCTAACAAAATAGATCATTTATATCAGATAGTTCTGAATCGAAGAAATTCATTGTCTACTAAAAAGATTATTTTTCTACAAAAAGAGGAATTTTCAGTCAAACACAAGAATTTCTGACCTGATTATTATGTGAGTTGAAAAAAGAAAAGAATTTCGCCTACAAAGTAGTGCAATTTTGAACCAAGTAGTTTATTTTTCTACCAAAGAGGACGAATTATTAACTAGAAATATTTACTTCCTACAAAAAAGACGAACATCCATCAAAATACATAAATTTCAACCGAATGAAATTATTTTTATCCGGACAAGATAAATTTTCAGCCAATGAGATAAATTTTTAAGCAAAATCCTGAATATTCAAAAAAATAATGATAATAACAATTTTGGACATCCAGCGAAATAGTTGTCGATTATTCCGAAAAGACGATTTTTCATCCAATATAATAATTTCATAATGATTTGCATAAAAATTGAAGAATAAAGTTCAATTTTAATTAATTGAAAAATCATTCCATTTGGAAGTCCAAATATATTCGAATTTGAGGCTCTAAAGTTGAACAGTTTATTTTTTAGACCCCAAGAATAAAACCATCTTACAATTGTGCATTGCTAATTGTAATTTCAAATTATGGAATGTCATGGAATGTGACTAGATAATTTTTTTTATCTAAACAATAAAAAATAACGATTGATGCAGACGAATATTTTTTGAAGAGCACGAAAAAAATCTGCCTTAGATCGGATCCGAACCAAGAATACAACCATACATGAGTGGAACGTTATACCATTTGGCAACTGAGGTGGTGTAACTGGCATAACGCTCCACTCTAGTGAAGGAAGAGTTTTTCCCCGTTTCTGGTTCAAATCCAGGCTGAGGCACAAAATTAGTTAATAATTTTTCCGATTGTTCCAAATTCGAAATTAATAACTTTTGGACCTAAAAATAAAAGCAATATCTTCTAATAATTATCAAAATGAGAATAAGGTATAAAACAAATTCACTGACATTTTTACTGTTCGAAATTGAAGAACTTCAAATAGAGAAACTTCAAAGTTCAATTATTTTTAGAGTTATTCAAAATGAATGATTTTAATAAAAATAAATAATTTCGAATAAAATAAATAATGATAATAAATTCCATCTGAATGAATGGATGAATAAATGAATAAATAATTAAGCAGTGATTGATTATAGTTAGTTCGATAAGAAAAATTTCCAAATTATATTTCTTTTATCCAATAAACATTTTTCCAAACTCAAAACCAAATAAAAAATTTATTATTCTAAAGATCGTTCCATGACGAAGCTAAAATTTCTAAAAGAAAATCAAAACAGATAAATAGCTGTCAATCTCGGAAGATTCGTTTGTTTAGAAAGAAGGTACCTTCCCGCTATACAATGTTAAAAGTCCTATATCAGTATCCGCTGTAACTAGACTAGTTCTAGAATAAAATAATATGTGTAGATGGGTAAGCGAACTGTTGACTTTTCTACCTAAATCATTCCGGTTGTACATTTACTACTTTGGCTTTCATCCCATTTCGATAAATCTATCAAATTTTTAATGAGGGCCTCTACTAGAAATACAGGAAAGGATACAAAGTTTAAATAATATGAAATACCGAACAAAGTGGGTACAAGAGATGATTTAGAATTGTGAACAATCGGAATTACCAATCAATCTTGATAAAAAAATTTCTGAAGAACAAAAACAATTAGTCTTAGTCCGGATTCGAAGCGGGAACGCCATTATTCAAAAGTGGAGCGTTAAACAGGGAAATACTACCGAATTACACTACCATGACTATTGACTTTTGGAAGATATTATTTACATATTTATGTCTCCGAGTTATTGATTCGAAATTTTGAGCAATCCAAATGATGATAAGGTTGGTGGCATAGTTGTTCGGGCTCAGACAGATTTTTTTTTGCGTTTTTCAAAAAACCAAATTAAATTTTATTCCGATTGTCATACATTGATCTATATGTTTGAAAATGAATCGTTTTTAGTTGGTTTTGTATGTATTTTTTGTAAATTTGTCTTTGTGGTAGAAACTTTGTTAAAAACACATCTCTATAATTAAAAATTCAATTATTACGTTGAGAAATTCTTTCCTTTTTTAGTTGAAAAACGATTCCACTAACAACTGTTAATTTACCTTTTTCGAAACTTCAAATATTTTGTTGAAAATGCGAATATTTTCTTAGAAGTTTATCTTTTTCTTTCGAAAACTCAACAGCTTTGCTGAAAATTCAAATTTTTCGGGTTAAAAATTCTTCCTCATGAATTGAAAATTAATCTTTTTTCAAAAAATGCAACTTTTTGACTTTGATTAGTTTTTTTCAAATATTCAAAGAGTTGAAATTCACCTATGTGGCTAAAAATAAACCTATTTTTTCCGAAATTGTTTTTTCTCCATACGATTTCACCACACAACTTTAAATATTTTTTTAGTGTTCCAAAACTGATTGTTCACATTCAAAATTGAAGAATTTTAATTAAAACAAAAATTTTCCGTTGAAAATTCAGATCTTTGTGAGAAAAATTGAACTGTTTTGTAGAAAATTCGTCTTCTTGCCTCGAAAATTCAACTGTTTTGTTAAAAATTGATTGTTTTTATGCAAAAAAATTAACTATGTAGTTAAAAATTCACCGTTTTTAGTTGAAAATTTAAGTATTTTTTCAACATTTCTCTTCGTCAAAAAACGATTCCACAAAAAATCCCATTTCTGTGTAAAAACTGATTGTTCGGATTCAAAATGAAACAATTTGGATAAAAAAAGAGATTTCCCTTTTGAAAACTTATTTCCTGGTGTGAAAACTTCAACTGTTTTGTTAAAAATCCGCTTTCTTGTTCCGAAAATTCAACAATTTGAGTAAAATTCGTTTTTCTTTTCAGGGATTTGAAATCTGACTCATAACTGTAAAAATGTCTCCGAAATATGGGATATTTTGTTGTAACTTGACCTTTTAGTTTTGGAAGCTTAACTGCTGTGTTGAAAATTTATATTTTTTGGATTGAAAATTCTTCCTTTCGGATTGAAAATTTTATTGTTTTCAAAAAATCAACCTTCTTAACTTGCATATCCAACTATTAGGTTGAAATTTCGACTAATTTGGTTAGAGTTTTTACTTTTTTTTTTTTTAATTCGACTATTTCGATACGAATTCGTCTATTTCGCTCAAAAATTGAACAATTCTTTTGAAAATCGATCGTTTTCATGTAAAAACTTCACTTGATGGTTGAAAATAAATTGTTATTAGTTGAAAATCTATTCATTTTGTCGTAAATTTATCCCTTCTTGTAGGAATTTATTTATCTTGATTGGCAATCTAACTACTTCATTGGAACCTGAATTAATTTGTTGAAATTTATTTTACGAGTTGAAAATTCATCTTTTTGATAAAAAATTAACTTATTTTTCCCCAGATTTATTTATTTTTTCTTAAAAAAACGATTCCACAACGTTATTTTATCTTTTTTAATTCTCTTCAAAAACAGATTGTTTAGAATAAAAATCAAACAATTCGGATGACAAAAACTTTTGTGTTGAAAATTCATATCTTCGTGTAAAAAATTGAACTATTCTTTGAACATCTCGTCTTTTTGGCATGAAAATTTAACTGTTTTGTTAAAAATTCGTCCTTTTGTTTTGAGAATTCAAGAATTTGGTTGAAATTCCTTTTTTTTCTCATGGATGGAAAATATTCCCTGAAACTGTGATATTTTGTTAGAGGTTCAAATGTTTTGTTGAAAGTTCCTTTTTCTTGTTTTGAAAACCCAACTTCTTCGCAAAATATTTAATTTTTCTGAATCACGAATTCAACTGTCTCCTGAAAAATTCGAGTTTTTTGCTTCGGAATTCAACCAACCGGTTGAAAATTCAACTATTTTCTGTCAAACTTGAATCTTTTTTCGAATATTCAACTATTTTGTTAAGAATTGCCTTCTTTTGCTCAAAAATTAAACTATTTTGTTAAAAATGAATCGTTTTTAGTTGAAAATGTATGTATTTTGTTGTTATGGCCTCTTTTATGGTAGACTATATTATTCATCCTATTCATGATTGAAAATTTAACTACTCAATTAGAATTCGAATGATTTTGCTGAAATATTTTTTATTAGTGGAAAATCCATCTCTATGACTGGAAATTACCCTATTTTTTACCAAATTTGTTTGTTTGTTATAAAACTACTTCACCACTCAAGTTCAACTATTCTATTACTGTTTGAAAACCGATTGCTTATATTCAAAATTAAACAATTTTGATGAAAAAAACTTTTCTGTTGAAAATGCATATCTATGTGCGAAACATCAAGCTGTTTTGTAATAAATTTGTGTATTTGGCTCAACAATTCAACTGTTTCATTCATAATTCGTTTCTTTTGTTTGAAGAATTCAACAATTTTGTCGAAATTGTTTTTTCCCATCGACGTGAATCTTTCTTGAAACTGTAAATATTTCGTTAGAAGTTCCACTGTTTCGTAAGAAATTATTTTTTTCTCGTTCCCAAAATCCAGTTGATTTCTGAAGATATTTTTATTTCTTCTATTCAAGAGGACCCTATAATCTTCTATTGAACGTCCAGTCATTTTCTATGATTTTATCAAATATATATTCTATAATATCACAAACAATGTTATCGTTAGAAAAATAATTCTTTTTCGCAAAAATTGAGAAGGAACCTGAAGATATTGCTGAAAGTAATTCAGTGATATACTTGCATTTGAATAGAACCTTCAGTTTATTATGAGCAAATAACACAGTTTTCAATAAAAATGTAAGTATTTGGAAAATCATTTCTTTCAAACTTAAAAAAGGCCTAGAGGTACTGACGAAAAGGATTCAGAGATATCTTTGGTTTTATGATAGGCACATTAGTTTCCATTTTCTTAATTGAGCACGCGGATTGCAAAACGATCTTAGCGCGTGGACTCAGCCAGTCTAGTGAGCAAGAGAGGGGATGACGCGTTGCGGCAGGCTGAGTTGATTGGAACAAAATTGGTTCTGAAATTATTTATCCAATCTAGTCGGACCTTAGCAACGCATTATCCCCTCTCATGCCTACTACACTGTCTGACTCCACGCGCTAAGGTCGTTCTGCAATCCTTACGCTTAATTGCACAAGTTTCGGGTGTACTTCTGAAAAGGTCACCCGAAAATATAGATTCGATACTTGGTCTAAGGGTTCCTCTTGCATCCTAGTTGATGGTCTGAAGAGGATTTTTGGCGCTCATCAATATTAATAAAATTTTAAATAATTAGATATCATTGATTTTAAAAATTATTTTCTTCAAAAAATCTCGAACAAAATTGATTTCGAGAAAAAATTTTGCAAACAAAAGCTGCGAATTCCATTGGGACACATCTTTTTTATAAATTTATTATTTATACTACTTTCGAGAATCATCATTTTTCTAAAAGAAGGGAAAACAAATTTAATTTTTCTCTTTCAAAACGACCAACATAATTCGATGTGAGGTATATGTGTCAGTATCAGAACTATATCAGAAAGCTAGTGAGGTTATTTCACTTCAAGCTAGAAGCAGATGGCGCCAGGTAACGTCAGTCCTGTTATGGCTGCTGCACTTACACACTGTTAAATGCATAGTTGTCATCGTTCGTTGGATACAGTTGTCGTTGTTCTTTTCATAGTTGAAGTGCGATGAACAAAATAAAATGTAGTGTTATTTATTGCAAGAGCAAGGTAAAATCCAAATTTCCTTCGAATGAATTTATCAGGAAAAAGTGGCTAAAATCTATTGGAAGATTTTCATGTGTGCCTCATACACGTGATTGTTTATGCATAACACACTTCAATCCAAATGATATTTTAACAGAATCTTACAGAAGGATACTTATAATTTCTGAAAAGAATGGACTAACAAATAATCATGTGCATGAAATCACACTGCATTCCCTTTTCTTTATCGCACTGGAGCTATAAAAAAAACGACGACAACTGTGTCCGACGTACGTTGACTTTAAAGGTTATGTTCTCGGGTTTAATGATCACACAGACAGGCTCACAAAAATGCCAACACAACTATGAATTTCACGGTGCCACAGTGGTTCAAAATCCTGAAGAGCTGGCCAAAAACCAGTTATCTCGATATTTCACTTCATTCGAGTACCCATGTAATGTTTTTGGGCTCGCTGATTTCGAAAATGAAGTCAAAACGACGACAAAACGTCCATTCGAATGTATGAGAAAGTTTAAATTTCTGCAATAAACAAACCAAACATATTATTTTATATTTATCTTTTTATTATTTATTGACGTCTTATATTTTTCCATTACGTATTAATTAATTTCCCATATTTCCTTTTTTCTATAAAGAAAATACTTCATCTTACAGATATATATTCGAATGTATGGAAAATTTTTTTAATGATTGTAAAATTTGTTTGGGACACCTGATATACTATCTCCAATACGTTTTGAACATTACAATGGATATATTCAAAAATATGAACCGCTTTTCCAAGTTCAAAACAGCCCTTGGAAAAAAATCAAAACAATCATTTTCTCGCTTCCCGCGACTGACTCTTGTTTTCAATGACCAATCAAAGGCATTTCAATAATTTCCAGGAATTTGATTAGAACGCCGGGAATTCACTTGACTCAACATGGACATTCAAAAATTTCACGGCAGAGATACGAGAAATGACCTTTGCCTCTGAAAATTTATGTACTTGGTGAACATTCAGCTATTTAGTTGAGAATCAATCTTGCCAACAACCATTGAAGTCAATAATTTCAAATTTTTGTGGACATCATGAAAAGGTTTTCACAACAGTTGATAAAAATGTGTGCTAGGCAGTTTCTGAAACACCATAAGCTGCATCCTGCTTTATGTGTGAAGCAAATCCTTTCGAAATGAACGATTTAAATCAAGTTCAGAAAACACCTGTGCAGCCATAAAATTCCGAATTGGGAATTTCTACACTCTACGCACGTATACGCCTTATGAAGTGGCTTCAGCACATAGCGTAAAGTAGAGATTTCAAGCCAAGCTGGACGACTCTACAGGAAAAAGAAAAAGAAATGGCTGGAAGAAAGAAGACTATTAGAGAAAAGTTTAGAGAAGAGATTGGGTTGTTTACTGATCATCCGAAGGATGACAGTGGCACCTGCAATGATGGAAACACTGCGCAGATCCATTCAAGATCACGGTCGTATATACATGTCTCGGAACTCCCGGGATTGGGGGCACCACCAATACTGAAGCCCGTTCGTATCTCCTGAATGCCGCTGAGCTGAAAGACGCTGCGGTAAGTAGTTCGTAGGTAATATAGTTTGGTATCCCGTGTGGTGTTGCTGGTCTCCCATCGGGCGCCTCCCCAGGTTGCGGATAGGAACAGCCTCCCGGAAATGGGTGATCCCCGGGAAATCAAATATCCGGGGCGGACAAAAACCAGATAGAGGAAGAAACCTCGATTAACAAATCAAAGATGAGTGTGTTTCTCAAATACGGAATACCCCAAGGGAGTAAAAATCTCCCTACCGGTTCCGATCGGGTGAAAGCCAAGGTAACCGGTGCAGGCACTATGGATTTTGGGGAAGGCCAAAGAAACGTGGAGTCTGACATCTTTGAGAGGAGCCTAAGGGAGCAAATGTTCTGAGGTGAAGTCGATGTTTTTGAGGAGCCTGACGAAACACACATCTCATTGGCACGCTATAATATGTTGTACGCAAATATAAGGCGACTGGACTACATAGAACAGGTTCAAAGGGTGCAAACCATCCTAGAAGACATGGAAGAGTTCTGCTATTTGAAGAAGAACATGTTCTTCCCCATAAGGAGTGGACACCGCGACGCTTTATTACAGCTTAAAATACTGAATACGAAACGGAATTCTGATGAGGACCGTCCTGAAGAGATCGCATACAACGTCGGATTTGGCTGCCAAATGAAGATCTACGCGCTCAAGGCAGAGGGAAAGAAGAAGGAGTTAAAATCTTAAGGGACCTAGATGGACCAAAACGCTGGGAGATCTCTCGCCTCGACCCAAGGGAAAATGCAGAGAGAAGCCACCGTGAGTCCCCCACGCCTTATCACCAGGAATCCAGCGCAGAAGAAAGCGAAGACTCGGAGACAAGTACTTGTACTTATGGCTTCGAGCTCGTCCACGAGCTCGTCCCTTGTGTCGAGGTAGAGGTGCTTGACCCCGACATACTTACAGAAGGTGGTGATGTCGTCGAAGCGATCAGCAAATGCTTTGGAGCAAAACTGAAAGAAGGCGATGCCAAAGTCAGCTTGACAAAATGAGCTTTTCGGGGAAACCTAAAAGCCTTTGTTGAGCTGAGTGAGACGTGGGCCGCAAGGCTTTTAAGCTTAAGGAAGACGTGCTGCTGGAGGTACGGCAAGGAGGGACACAGGTCCGCGGAGTGCGAAAGTACTCCACACTGTTAGCTCTGTGCCGCGGCAGGCGAATTTTCCCGGGTTGACCATCTTCCGGGAACCGCAAGGTGTAGGGTATACCGAGAGGCGACGACGAAGGCAAAACCTCGAAGTACTAGGCGATAAGACCCTGCCAAGATGTCGAAGGTCGACGAGCCCGTTACGCGACACTGTCGTGCTACTGATGACGATGCGTACATCTTGGTAGGGTGGAACGCAAGAGTTAGGGAAGGCAAGCAGCCGAAAAGATAGCAGGATGCCGAGGCACCGCGTGGAGTAATGCGATAAGCGGTTCCGGAGTTCTGGGTTGGCAGGAAAGGGGGGGGGGGGGGTTTAGTCAGTAAGAATCTGACACTACCCAACCTAGGAATCGCCTTTACTGTAGACGATCGCTGGGTTGAGTGTCTTATGCAAGATTTCCACTCAAGATTGTGGAAAGGATGACCATCCAGGTAAGTTTGACTTGTATTGTTTGAAAACTTCCCAACTGTATTTTGAATATTGAAAATGGTTTCACATGCCTTCTTTAGTTCGAAGGATCCTAATCCATGGTGAGAACATCATTCGATCAGCCCTTCTTCTTTTTGGTCAGCTGACTGAAGAAGGACAAGAAGCACAAAATAAAGATGATGGTCACATCAGAGAAATTCATACCAGAAAATTTAATCGAGTTTTCACTACCAGAGACTTGACTCACAGACTCTCCATCTCATCTGATCCAGTCAAAACCCGAAGCTCAGGAACCAATATCAATCATTTTGAATTCATTGCGTGTTAATATAATAACAGTGTCTTAAATTTTACTATTTTTGCCAACATTGTGTATAAATAAAGTAAACAATAATTTCAGTCGGTTCAAAATTGTAGCCGAAGTCGCACTTACAATATTTTTTTGTCATTTTGCCCGTTTGCTAAATGCTAATGCGAACACCTACTATTACGTGATGTAGAATATTTTCTTCGTGCAGTGACATTCCGATTGCTATGCGTGCAGAATGAATGATTTGACTTTCAAGTTTCAAGTCTTGGAAACGAGAAAAGCATGTAGCTTCATTAATTATGAGAATAAATTACTCACCACAAAACTCTCTTGGATCGATGGTACGCTATCCAAGGTAGAACTGCGACATTGTGTGCTCTGCAAACGCCTTCTAGTCAGAAAACCTCGGACCCCTTAAAAAATATATCTCAAATCAGATTTTTCTTTTTCATTCAAAAAAGAAAAGACTAAAAATAGTGGAGATCAGTGATGGGTAATAGGGTGGGTCAGTAATAACAAGTTTTAGAAATAGCAAGCAATTCCGAGCTGAAAATTCCGGACTTCGAAATCGGTCTAAACTTATCCACAATCATTCCGGTTCTCGATTTGTTTCTTGAACATGTTCGATTGTCCGATCATATCCAGAAACTGTGTAGAAACAGTAGGGAACACTATATTGCAAATGGAAAATTGTCCGGCCAAATCCTGCATTAGTTCTGACAAAACACACGACTCTGGAACAAGTCCGAATCCATCTGAAGTTAATCTGCAAGTTGAAGTTGCAACTCCGTGACACTGAAATGCAGATGATGATTGTCCGAATTAACCATAAATCTAAATCAAAATCAAGCTGAGCAACATATTTGGCTTCTTTGAAAAGATGCAGGGACAATAACAACCTGAAGAAGATGTTTTCATCAGAATGTTAAATTTCTGCCTTAACACTGCTTATATGATTCATAACAGTAAATTCTATAAACAAATACAAGGAGTTCCAATGGGTTCAACTATTTCTTAAGCTATAGCTGACCTAGTAATGCAAAATTTAGAAAATAAAATACTAAAATCGCTTCCATCTGAAATCAAATTTTTCTACAGGTACGTGGATGACATGATATCATGTATACCAGAGGTGTCCGACGCGTGAGCAACGCTGCAAATAACTGTAACTCATCAAGCCCCTCTCTTACCACCTTGGATGCGTTCATTCGGTGACCACGATGTGGGAAGGAATCCTCGGCGGCCCACTGATCTCTATATACTAACTGGATGGTGTATCCCGTGTGAAAAACGTCTGACAACGTGTTACGAATTGAAGG
>WSXT02194753.1:0-35312 GCA_011762715.2 Neuroterus valhalla
CTTTATTTTGGTGTTATTGTATTCAATAATTCATCCATATTTTTCCAAATACCAATTATATCTAGAACAAATTAATTCCTTGAGATTAAAATTTTAATTGAACCGCCACTTTCAGCACTTTACTATCACGCCACCACTGGAAGTGGCGATTTTCTGAATGAACCGGAAGCTTCAATAAGGGAACATCCCCCACCACTAGAGCCCCCGGACCTGTGTATACGACCGTGCAAGCAATCAAACCAATTTACGAAGATTTATCAAAAGATGAATTACTGTGTGCATTGCAGCATATTTATCTGCCTGCATTTTCAATGAGGGTCAAAAAGCAGTTTTGAAGGTATTCGAGGGATAAAGGGTTCCCTGCTGTAGGAATTCACACGAGTTCGTTGCTCAGGAGGACGAGAAGCGCATTCTAATGGCCGAGCAGCGGGCGCATAATGCAACCAGGGAAGGCAGAATGGCTCTCTGCGAGAAGAAAATTGATCATTCAAAAGGTGAATCCATTACAGAGGACGACTGTTACGGACTCGGAATAGAAGATGACTCGTAAATTTACAAAGGATGAAAGTCTCATGTTTTGCGCTTTTGTTTATAGATATTCCTTATTGCTGTTGTCTCATGACAAAAAAGAATTGATTGGTCGTCTGTAAACGCAATCATCTCAAAATCATGTTTTTCCAAAAACGTCGTTGGGGTGACTACGATTGCGAAAAAAGTTTTCGACCGATTTCAAATTTTTTTTTTTAATTGTTCGTAATTTATTTGCCGCATACTTGAACGAATTCAACTTTTTCGTACAATTTTTCAAATGAATGTCATGAATTTTTTGATCAATTCCGACGGGGGCAACAAGTGGTCTTTTCGGAAAAATCGTCCCCGTTTGCAAAATTTTTTTTTTTTTAATTATGATTTGTTCAAGGACACCACAGTTGTTATTGATTGATGTTAGTTCAATATCACAATCAGCCTCACACTAACAATGTTACATGTTACATGTTTTGAAAACAAAATTGTTAGAGTTATGTCATATTCAAAGTTTAAAAATATAAATAGAAATGAGAATTTTTAGCCAAACAACGCAAGATATGAAAAAAAGTTTGGAGGAAAAAATATTTCTTTTCGGAAGCCTTTCAACTTTTTGAAATTTCTCAAAAAATTGATGGACCAGGAAACCAGGATATTTTTTTGTATAAATTGTTATAAGGGAATCGATTTGGTTATAAGTAAAACTAAACAAGTGAGAATGTCTTGATAAAAATGATTGAAACAATTGGAAGAAATTATTTTACGATAATTTTTTGTTACTAACTATGACTCTCATGAAACATCTTAGCAGAAACAGTCGGAACAAATTTCATTTTTAAAAGAGTTATTTCGAGTTCTAGTCGTGAATGCGAATTCACGGAAATGGCCGACGTTTTAAAAAAATTGCAGTTCACTCCATCAGGGCCTACCTAGAACTAAGGTATGAAGTTGTGTTGTTCTCATATACACTCTCTACGATGTGTCTAATTTGCCAGAGAGCGTTACTATGACGACTGGCCAAATCTGATTGGCCAATAAAGTCTTTCTTGAAAAAAATTTGATAGGCTAGAAAGCCAGATTAAATTAGTATTAATTGCATTGGATGTATAAATGTTGTAAGGGTGTTTCAAGATTTTGATCGCTTCTCTCAGGAAAATATTTTTCGTCCCTGCGATGACGATTGTTTTGTCAAATAAAATGTTATAGCCTGTTTCTAATTGATGGTCAGCTTGTGCTGATTCCATGAAATTTTATTGCTTTACTCGAATGGAAGTCAAGCTTTTTATTCCCCGCTTAACAGGAGCGACAGTATAAATTCGCAGAAAAACTTTCAACGAGACCAAGAATGGAGTGGATGCCTGAATTGTCGCCCGAAATTACTACTAGCTTGAGAAAGATCTGTTTCTGATCAGCGTTATATTGTGTATCTGAGAATAAAGCTCTTGAGAAAGAGATCTTACTCTTAAATAAACAAAACTGCATTAAGGAACTCCTTTGTAGCTCCTGAGGAGGTCGTTATTTTCGTATTCATCCAATTATAACTTTATAGGATATACAATTTTTTTCCCATGTGTCTGAGTTTTCTCCTTCCAAAGAGATCCTCGCACGACATTGTGAATCAGTAATGTATTTTGCCGAAAATCTTCTTACTGCACGAGTGGAGCCATTCATGTCCAGAAGACACTCAGCTATGTTTGTGACATTTATGAAACGGAGAGTTGTCAGCACTGCCTGACCAGCAGCTATTCCTGTCTCGCGCGCACGTCAACACGCGCCGCGCGCTGCTGAGCAGTGTCAAGTGTAAACATGCAAAGAAATGCTCGAAGAACATCGTCTTGTTGTTAATGTTTCTTCCGTGATTGGTGCTTTTTACAGTTTCTTTGGACTGCTTCCAGTTGTAACTTACTGTCAGTTTTTGTGTTAAACGTGAGCCCTCTAAAGCAGCACCCATAAAGTGATGGAAGTCGTGGAATTAGATGGTAAGTTGAACGTTGTCACGCCCTGGTAAAAATGACAGGTAGGGTTCAATAGAAGATGCTTAGAAACCGTAAAGGATGCAGATGGAGTCTTACATGGTCCTAAGCGGTTTCTAATAGGATTCTCATTTTAAATTGGTTTCCCATCGGCTTTATTCGGTACTTATGTTGTTTTGTTTAATTTTTCTAACAGGATCTAAGTGGATTCAATGAGGTTTCCTTTTACTGGACATATTATTGAGCATAAAATTGTTTTCCTAACAGGTTCCATCAGGTATTTTATTGGTCCTTCCGAACGAAATTAACAGATTAAACTTTGAAGCGATGAATTTTAGGCGGATCTGTTAGGCACCTATAAGGATTTGATTCATTCCAAGTGCTACAAGTACGAAATTGCTTATCTAACAGGTTCTATGAGGTATTTTGTTGAACATTTGGAATTAAATTTACCGGATTAGATTTTGAAGCGATGTATTTTAGGCGGATCTATTAGGCATCTATTGGGATCTCCTTTATTCCAAGTGCTACTAGTACGGAATTGCTTATCTAACAGGTTCTATGAGGTATTTTGTTAAACATTTTGAAATAAATTAACCGCATTGAATTTTGAAGCGATGTTTTCTAGGCGGATCTATTGGGCACCTATTGGATTCTACTTTATTCCAAGTGACTGACACTTGCGGCCGCTAGGATCGCTAGGGAGCGTGAAGGCATAACAGACGGCGGCATCGTCTGCTATACACATATATTGCACAGTGTTGACGTTTATTTTGAATCAAGTTTGAAGCATTAATTTCGAAAGGCCAAGTAAGTGTGTGGCATTTGGGTGTAAGAATAAAGGCGAACATCGCTTTTCGAATAATGAAAATCTGATGAAAAAGTGGATAGTAGCCGTTGAACGGGAATGTTTCTGTCCGAGATTAGCGTCGCGGTTGTGCTCGACACACTTTACCACAGAGGATTATTACACCGAAGGCTTTCATTCAGGTAAATTTTTTTGATTAAATAAAATAAATATTAAGAGAAAAGACAATCTTGTTCATTATTTCCACTCGAGTTTTTTTTATGCCTTCTTCGCTACAAGTACAAAATCATAACAAGAATCCCTAACCTGTAAACCACGATCGGTCATTCGCTTTTCTCCCTCGACTCTCAGTTTTACCATCTTTGTCACACGATTTGTGCTTTTTGTAGTCCATTCACCATGTCACATCAAAAATAAACATTCTAATTTTATATTGATTTTGTTCAGCATAAGCGATTAACCTAGCGGAAAAGATAGATCCATCACACTCGTCACCGGCATAACCATCTTACCTCAAAACACTATGTTACCTACCAAAGTTTCTTGTAACAAATACCTAATCATTAACTGCAGCTTCAAACTGTAACATTGGCATTTCATTTCGTTCTCACATCATACTAAACACTGTAATCCATTTTTGTATTTTTTTTAAAAATGAAATCACCAGGTTATTTCAACATTCTTATCACATCGTACATTTCGTAACCAAAATAATTGCGCGCCGTTGTCCTGACGCCTGCGCAAAAGTCATTTCCCCAAACTCAGTACTGCCCTCTACGCTTAGCTTGTCATATCGCCGTCCCCAATAGATACCTATTGGGATCTCCCTTATTCCAAGTGCTACAAGTACGAAATTGCTTCCCTAGAGGCTCTATAAGGTATTTTACTGAACATTTGGAATTCAATTAACCGGATTAAATTTTGAAGAGATGTATTTTAGAAGGCTCTATAAGGTACCTATTGAGTTCTCCTTTGTTCCAAGTGCTACTTAGATGTACCTTATTCCAAGTGCTACAAGTACGAAATTGTGCCCCTAACAGGTTCTACTAGGTATTTTCTTGGAAATTTGGAACGAAATTATATATAAATATATATAAAAGTACGAATCATAGATTAGTGTAGCAGAAGTGACAAACGTAGTCCGGTCATGGCAACAGAACAATACAATAGTCTTACGCGCTGCGGCGCAAGCTCAACATTCATTTCGTTCACTGAAAATGTTTGAAATTCATGAATTGTGATTATTTGATCCGCATATAATTTCAGTGACCTAAAACTTCAAATTTGTTCGTGAATCTACATTCGGGTGTATTTGTATTTGACAACGTATCCTTTATGTCATCAATACTACATCGCTTTATACCGATAATACTTTATTTTATAATACTACTTTTCGTGTGCGAACGGTGCGGACGGAGATACATCAATTACGTCGCAGAATGGTGCGCCATACTGGGCCATGTTTTCACACCGGTAAAACAATGCAGCATCAAAATATTGCGCCGCATGGTCAGGTACGTTTTAAATGCACGTTTCAGCACTCGGCATGTGTTTTTTCAATATTAAGAGTGAAGTGAAGTTGGAAATTCGTGGGTGTATGTGAAATACGTGTGCACGTGCTCCAATGAGGAAAATAACACAATAAAAAGGAATGTATGCACATATAGACAGAGTGCTTAACTATGAGGAAGCAAAAATAAAAATTCGCACTTTCCAAATTCAGTGTGGCGAGACAGATTTGTCAGGCAAAATTGACTTTTCTGCAGGTAAGAGCACATATATTTGTTAGACTCAAAGCATGATAAAATTATCCGATATTTTCTATCTTCAAAACTTTTAAAATATCCTCGAGGAATTCCTGCTCGTGGGTTTTTTTAATTCTTTCAATTTTATGTTTGGTCAATAAATTTTTTGTTGACAGAATTCGTCTTCTTGGCTTAAAATCCAAGAATTTGTTTGAATTTTCTCCTTTCCTTGACTGGAAAATCGTTCTCGGTTAAAATTCAACTAGTTTGAAGTCATCTTTTTTGTTTTGAAAAATCTCTTTCTTGATTGAAAGTTAAACTACTTTGTTGAACAAATTTTCTGATTGAAGATTCATATTTTATTTTAAGAGTTGAAAATTATGTTCAAATTGCTGTATTTTCTAGTAGAAAATGTTACAACTTTGTGAAGAAGTTTTCCTTCTCGGATCGAAATTTGATTATGTAGGTGGGAAACTTACTCATTTGGTTGAGAGTAATTTTTTTTTTGTTGACCGTGAAAAACTGATCTCCTTGGCTTGAAAATTAAACAATTTCTATAAAAAGTAATAGCTTTTGCGGCCTGTAAGTCAGACCGAAAAATAATAACGAGTAAGATCCTTCTCTGGAATTCCAGTGACAGATACGCCATTCAGAAACCTCCAAGACCCATTCAATGCAATTAAATAGATTTTTGTTTCCAGGGTAGTTGAAAACGTTTTTAACTTTGTACAGAGGTCTTCTTTTTCGGTTATAAATTCCACTAATGTGGTAAAAAGTTGAAATATATGGTTGACAATATCTTTTTTGTGACAAACTGTTTGCTCGAGAATCCATCTTTTTTGCTTAAAAATTCAACAATTTTTTTATATTATTTTCTTTCTTGACCTGCTCGACTGAAAAATCATTATCTGTTCAAAATTCAACTATTTGGTTGAAAACTAAATTTTCGGCTTCCAAATTCAGTAGCTTCTGTAAGCTTGTTTTCTCTCTTGAATAAAAAATCTATTTTGTAGAAAAATTTAAGTAATTGGTTGAAAGTTAAACTACTTTGTTAGAATTCATTTTTTGTACGAATTTTCATAATTTTAGTTGAAAATTACATATTTTGTTCAAAATTTCTTCAAAAGACACGATTTCCCCCATCAAATCAAAAGAGATTCCAAACTTGAAAAAGAAAACTTTTTCCAATTCGGAAACCCAAAAGTCGTACCAGATGTGATCTTTCTCTAGGCATCCGGGCAGGATGTCCTGTCTGAGCAGGTTGAGTAGTCACACTGATCCTGCTTCAGCTCACTCTATTCTATTATTTTGACATGGTTTTATCTTCACTCTCGATGGACTGGAATTTTAGCGGTCAGCGCTTGGACTATTATAAATAACATAAGTCGCACAAAGTTTCGAAAGATCTTCTCCATTAGTGCCGATGCGCGGGCACATTCTCGTCATGCGCAGCGTGCCCGTCGTCGGATCTCGCGCTCTATATTGAATCGCTTTGCGCTTCGCGCTCGGGCATTTATTCTTCGCACTGGTAATGCTTGAATCTAACTCTAACAAAAACATCTCCGGATTTTCTACGTACACTCACCGCCTAGACGGGGGCCGGTATCGGGGGTTGTGGTCCTAACGCGATAGAAATTAGAAACCCAGTTTGAACCAGATTTGAAGCGACGACTGACTAGGCGAAGGTAAACACTCAGGGCCGTATGTATAGTCTCGTGAATACGTGCGTCGCAAGTCTCCAAGTAAATAACTCCTATACTACGCATTACGGTACTGCCGTTTCAAGGCTGATGGGCTGTCGTGCTACATCGTGCGAGGCTCGAGGCAAGGGACAGAATCACTCAAGCATGAATAGCCGAGAAAACGGCGCTATGTCGATAGGTGCCCGTCCAAGCGGTAAGTGTAATGAAGTATAGCTAAAGATCAAATTTCTCAAAGCTCTGTAGGCTTTGAGATGCCCTCCTGTTGCCCACATTAACGAATTGAATTATAAATAATAAACAATAAAAACACGCGAATGCTTTGGAATAATTAGGTACTGCAAAATTCAATATTTATAAGTTTAAAGACCACAAGAGAACGTTGTGCCCTCACTTAAATTTGCTGAATACAATTATAATGAATGAAACAGTTTTATCATTGATATAATATATTATTTGAATTATTCATGTCCCCGAAGTAATATTTCTTCAATAATACTGGGTGTTACAACTTTATGATTATGAAAATATACTGAAAATGCACATTCGCCGGACTACGTAAAATATTAGTTAATTAATAATAAATTGCTGATTACGAAACTGCAGGGAAGCTGGTTTCAACTCCGATTATGTTCCTTTTAGGAACCAATATGTATCACGGCACGCCACTTAAAAAGTCATAAATTATCGAATACGAATACTCCGGCTAGGTTCCACCTAGAAACCAGTAGCTGATACGGTACGAGTACTGAATACAAAACACTTCAGGTCCTAATAAAATCCAATTAAAAACTTCTGAATTACCAAATAAGAACAGGATTCTAATCCGAATAGGTTCCACTTAAAAAAGTCTGAATAACTGAATACGAAACCGTACAGAAACAAAATTCAAATCAGAGTAAGTTCCTCCTTGAAACCAATACCTGAATGGTATGTTACCGAATACAAAAAAAATTAGAACTTATAACATCCAATTAGGAAGTTCACAATTACCACATACGTAACCGCAAAGACACCGGATTCAAACCGAATGTCAACTTAGAAACTAATAGCTGGATGGTTCGTGTACCGGATACAAACCAATCTGATACTAGATAGAATCCACATCCTATTAGGTTTCAATTTAGCTTTTAATGGTCATTTTTACTAGGGGTATAACCTCTTTTGAAGTATAACCTCTTCCATAATAAACCTGTTACATAGGAGTTTTCCCCAAGAAATATGTTACTTGCTAAAAATGTTGTGTTCGTTATTTCGATTTTTTATTACATTTGATGAGATACTTTCCAAGATTTCACTTTGAAAAATCGATTGTTGTGCCCCATGTATGTACAAAGCTGAATTTCAAAAAACAATCATTTAATATGTCATTGCAAAAATTAATGGGTGCTACTGTAGAGTACTCACGCTAAACACAAAAACTGACAGTAAGTCACAACAACAAAAACAGTTATAAGAAATTAAAAAAAGCACTGATTACCGAAGAAACATTACCAACAACACGATGCTCTTCGAGCATTTCTTCGCATGCACACACAGGACACTGTTCAGTAGCGCGCGACACGTGTTGGCGTGCGCGCGGGATGAGAATAGCTTCTGGCCAGGCAGTGCCGACAACTCTCCGTATCATAAATGTCGCAAACATAGCTAAGTGCCTTCTGAACATGAATGGATCCGGTCGTTCGCGCAGTGAGCTGCGTCCTATCCAAACTTTTACCCATGGACCATAACTCGTGCGTACCAGATGCTGCTGAACTGCGTTTTTTTCTCAGTATACGTACACTCATCTCGTGTTGATGGTCCGCTTACAGTAGTGTCGGCTTCCCGACTGTTCATGCTTGAGTGATTCGCCCTCACCCCTTCCGATACCTTCTTCCTCCTGTTTATCTCCTATGACCTTGACATCACCCAATTAATGATATTGTGGAAGTATAAACGTTGAGCCTGTGTTTTTCAGTTCTTGAATATTTTGTTTAAATATCTTCGATTTCACTCAGTCAGCGAGCTTGAATTTGAAACTCTGATGATCATTTGATCACCCCGCTGTGTTTTTGAATTTTGTTGAATAACGTGCTCAACTTGTTTTATAAGACTATTTGCAATGACGTGGTTCCGTACCAATAATTATTTACTGCGGAGTACGTTTTCATCAACAGCAGAAATGGAGTTTCAAGCTACATTTTCTTGATCATCATTGACAGATACATACTCTTGGGGTTTGCTCTTATTCGTTTGCTCTTTTTCAGAAAAGAATCGGTTATTGGTATGATATTCGTAAGCAGGTTAAATAGTACGACATCCTGAGCATCAATAGGAATATGTTAGAAATTCATCAAAGCCGTACACTTTAAAACTATATTGAAACTGTAACTCAAAAATGAGCAATTTTTAGGCACAAGGAATGCATTTTCAAGAAGCATTCCTAAAGTCCCAAATACCACTTTGTAATCTTGAGAGCAAGTTGAAGTACGTCTCTTCAGAATCTGTCAAGGCTGCGGTTTTAAAAGTTTGATAATATGTTACTCTGCATAACTCCAGTTTTGGAGAAACATTTACTCTTTTCCTTTTCATAATAATTCGAAATCTAATTCAGTCTGAAACATACATCCATATGGTATTACGATAATTGAAACTTCGTGATTTAATCTTTCAGATACAAATTTATTAGAACAAACCAACTTAAGTCCTAGTTGTTCACGCAAAGGTTTGAACAACTGCAAATTTTTACTTCTTCTCTACTTTCGGAATAGCTTTTCTTGCTTCAAAAGTGTCAATCCAATAATCTTTAACAGTAGTCTTATCCTCGGAATAAGTTACCAGATAACTCAATTTATTATCTATGGTTTTCGGAAATAGAATATCTTTCGTGATGAAGTATGACGAAGTTGTATTCTCCTAATTTTCCCTTAGCGATTTGAAAATGATTCTCAAGTTTTCCATTAGCTTAGAATCTTTTCCCATCTTGAATGCAGGAGGGAGTTTAATAAGTTGCTGAACTCTCCGTAGAAAATATCCGCCTAATTGCTGATGCATATTGTTCGAAATCTAACTTATTCATGCTGTGAACAATTTTTTAAAAATTGTACAGTTGTTTCTATGTATGCATAATGAAGATAAGAAATCGAAGAATATTAAAAGACAATACGTACTGCCATCCATCCAGTGATGCCTTTATGGTTTTCAAGGAGCTGGTCTTTCTTTTTTTCTATAAAAGAATGGACTTAATCTTCCCTCCCTTTTCCAGGAATAAAGCCATCACCATCCTCGTAAGCTTTAAATACAATTTTGGCGTTAGTCTCACTGCCCATACACTTTTTCAATTCCTTTAAAAAAATAACCCTTGAGAATCATTCTTAACTGATGAAACATGAGTATAATAGCTGCTGCCAATCTATTTAATTTGAATTACAAATTTATGCAAGAAAATCCGCGATTGGAAATAAGTATATTCTTTATCCATTCTTTTCAAAGTAGTTTACAATAACTTTCATATCCAATATACATGAGCTTGGATTTTTGTAGTATCATTGTTAACTCAAAATTTCATTTATACGTGAATGACAATAATCCCACTACCTATATCAGAAATGGTTCAATTTACAGAACGCAGGAAAAATGAAATAGGTACATTCTTCTTTGAAGAAAAAAAATTAATTTTATTTCAGCTAGGTTGATGCAAACAACAATTAAAAATATAAATTTCCAAAAAAGAAGAATAATTTTCTATCCAAAGAGAAGAATTTTCAACAAAATAGATCTGTTTCCAAAAAACAGTTGAATGATTGAAACAAAATTATGAATTTTTGACTGAATAGTTAATGTCCTACCAAGTTGTTCATATCTCAAATAAATAGTTTACTTTTTAACCATATAGTTTAATTTTAACTTCAAAGAAAAATTTGAAACCAAATAGTTGAATTTTTAAATAGAAAACACCAAATTTCAATCAAATGTTTCATTTTATAACAAATGATGGAATAGTTATATTTTTAGTCGAAAACTGGTTGAATTTTTTACTCTGAAGATGATGATTAAAGATGATAATTTAAATTTTTGGAATAAGAAAATAACAAAAATTTTTTCAAGGAAATAGTGTAATTTTCCTCTGAGGGGATAAATCGTCAACCAAAAATATATATTCTCAACGAAGTGGTACAATTTTCAACCAAGTTACTGAATTTTTAACCAAAAGTAAATTTTCTCTAAAAAGAAAGAAAAGAGGGGACTATATCGCAAACGTTATTTTATAACGTTACCTCCACTGGAACCCCTCCGTCCCTCAAATCGATAATGTAGTTCATGGGAGATCCCTTACCATTTTTCGTGATGAATCGTATGTACTTCGTTTGAAATTTGGAAACATTGATAAAAGATGTATGTATCCCTTTTTTAAATTTCTTATTTATTTTGAAGTTTTGATAATGGATCAAATTTCCTCAGAACAATTGTGATTTTAAACATTGTACCTTGATAAGTTTTTATTTTTTTGAAAGCGTCGCTAATTTTACGGTCGGTCTTTCGTTTTCCTGAAAAATTTGTTGATATTTCATCAGTCCTTCGTTTCTTAGAATAAGGAGTATTGAATAATCTAGGTTCCTGAAACCATTCAAGAAGTTAATTTTCAAACATTTTTTGCAAAATAATTTTACAAGGAAAACAAACTAATATTTCGTTATTTAGGAACGACTTGACAAGCAACTCCATTCAGCATTTTAAGTGAACCAATTTGAAATTGGTGATATAAAAATCGTAGTTTACCATAGGTGGACATTCCAAATCCACATTAATAGCAGCATCAGAATTGTCCTTGGCAGAATTTGAAGGCGCACTGCTTTTAGCCATCTAATCCAAGTGTTTTCGTTCAACGTGCCTTGCTAAGTTCTTTTTATTTCCGATATTCGAAATTATAGATAAACAAAAATTGCATCTTGCTTTGTCTCTATTTTCCACACCTTCCAGTTTGCTAAAGAACTTCCAGGCTTGACTTTGAACCTTCCTATGACTCATTCTGTGATAAGAAAGGAAGCGATCATATACATTAAATTAACATAAATTTTGATAAGTATTTCTCATACAATTGAATAAATAATAAATCTATGGATTAATAATTTAGATTACGCAATTTCAAAATACTACAAACTGTTTTTCAGAAACTGAGTTGAATTTTTCCATAAAAGTTGTTAGAATTTTAGGTTATGGTCTATCCATTTATAACATTTGCAACTTACCATTAATTACACGTGCATTGCGCCTCTGCTTTAATTACAAACCAAGTCACTAACGGCTCCCAGTCTCACACATACAAAATATATAGCGGATCGACGTTCGATCACACCGTGAAAAGTATCGATACACTGATGGATCGACTTCGAAGAATCGAATCAAAGATCGAAGGATCGAGTATTTTTGCACTCGATTCTTCAGAAAATCAGTGAAAATCGCCCATCATTTCTTCACCCCATAAATACTGACGATTACACTCTCATCTTTGTCGACTTAGATGTAAGCGTTTGATCTGTTACTAACTGCAGGACAAACCGGCGCTGCTTGTGCGACCCTAAAGCGCAAATTTTGATATTCAATTATTTTAACTGAAATCGTGGCACGAAAAATCTTTTCGTGGCATGTGCGTTCTGTTCCCCCGAGGGGCTTTTCACTGGGAATTCATGTTAGTCAGGCTGCCAGCAACCAACAGTGTCTAACAGCGTGTTGGGAGCCAACGGTTTAGTTGAGAAAACCCTGGGCTTTAAAATTCTCAACACGCGTCATCACTCAAATTTTCCTACTAAATTTTGAACGGAAGCATGCGTTACAGAATTCCGCTCCCAGGCTACTTTCGAAGCTCGAGCTCGCGGTCAGAGGCGGTGGCTGCCGCAGCTCGCTCGCCCCACCGCTGGCCAACGCTCTCAGTTTCTGGGCCTTGGCCAATCAGCGGGCGAGCTGAGCCTCCCTCTCGTGCGCCGCGGGCTCGAGCGGAGCTACCTACGTGCAGTGAACGGCGGCTAGAGGCAGTCGAACTCCGATTTTCGAGAGATAAAAACGTGTGATCACTACGCTTATAAAAAAATGAAAATCTTTGACCGAACTCAACGTTTTGGTTTCTTTTTGCGTGACCATCCCGAGGCAGGCTCTCCGCCTCGTTGATTCTCCGTTCTGAGTAATTTAGTGACTACAGTTCCTAATCTTGAGTTATTTTTCCTTTTGTGTTTGTTTCTTTTGGTTTTTTTTCTCTTTTTTTGAGTTCATCGGTGTGTCCTTTGAGTTTTGTGCTCGGTAATATTTCGTGTCACCGTTAAGTCCGTAAAACCACCTCCATAGATATGAGGCTATTTTTTCATTGAAGAATAGCCTTCTGTCCAGAGAATGATACCTGTCACTGCTCGAGGGTAAAAGAGAATAGCCTTCCTGGGAGGCGAGCCCTCGGTCTCTGACAACAGCGGATTACCTGTTTACTTTCTCTCTTCCTTTCTCATCAATTTTTACGTTTAAGCTTTATCCTAATTTGTCGCGGATAAGTTAATTTTCCCAGCTGCCAGCACGTCCTAACCATTGGGCTCGCAGAAGGATAGCCAGGGAGCGAGAAGAGGCCCAGCAAGCGGCTAGACGGGAGCAGGAACAATACGATCCAGAGTGTCCTGCACTATTCGTCCAGAGACGTGGCAGCTTCACGAGATGCGGCGCGGGCAACCAGGAACCCGGAATTCTCGGCGAAGAGGTCAGCGCACCTCTCTCACTCCGGCTGCCGGCCTCCCACGCTCAGCCACGATACGCGTTCCCGACAAACAGCCTCGCTCGCCAAACTCAACCCACGGGTCTGGTTGTGGATTCTTAAGACTCGCCGCCCCGTCCTTTCGCGCTGCGGAGGCCACCCACCGTTAGTCCCCCGCTAGTGTGTGATAAGTTTCCCAGCTGCACCAGCAGAAAAATCCCCGGGAACGACAGCCAAATTGCCGGGCGACGCTGACTCTTCCGCCGTGAGAACCGCGGCAGCATCTCCTGAGGGCTGCGACTCTTCGGCCGTGTTTCCACCCACGCTAGGTGCCGCCGACATGCGTGCCTGTGCGACACCGCTTTGTCAAGAAACACCGCGTCATGAAGAGACACTTATCCTCAGTCCATGCCTGGGTTAGGGTGTCCTCTTCCTAGCTGCTGAAGGCTCGCCAGAGATGATTTTGCCGTCCTTACTAGGCTCTCCGTCAACGAAGCGGGCGCGCCTCCAATCTCGGTGGACTCCACGACGCAACCCAGTTCCTTCCGTGAACAGGGAAACTGGTGGCAGCTGTTCCTTGCCACCCGTGGTAGGAGAATCTTCTCACAGCCTCCTAAAACTCGGGCTCCCGCCCCCGCTGGGATGAACGAGTTAGATAGGTGGCTGTTAGAGATCCAAGGTTTCGTATACTTAACCGCTGCCCCACCAGCACCGCGACCGAGTTGAACATTTCGGCTCGCACACACACACTCTCTCTCCCTTGCTTTCATGGTCGCGAGGAGTTTTCTAACCTGAAACTACTATCCTTCTAACGCAATGTTACTGCCTCCCCCCTACACTTGTATACCAGGGGTGGACAACAAATTAGCGGCCCAGACTTGGGGAGCTCTGAAGACGAACCCTCTTAACCCCACATCATAATGATCCGATCTCCGAGCTCAACACGCCGTGGCCAAGGTAGACCACCCAAGAGAAAGATGGCTACCAGGAGTACCTCAGTTTCCGAGTGCGAACCTCAGAACTTGGTGGCGCGCACAATTTCCTCAACCCCTCCTCCCTATTCCGGCAACGACGCGAAATTCTTCGCGTGTTCTGTTCAGGGAACCGCCTATTCACGACCAGGCTGTGCCCGGGGCAATAATCAGCCCAGATCTGGTTGTCATGTCAACTGTTTCTCGGGTAAGCAAAGCATCCCCTAACACTCTGTGAAGAGCTAGTGTTATATTTCAACAAGCACTTGTGAACTATTTCCATAGCTCTTACGAGTTGAAAATACTATTAGTCACTTTTCTTGCTTCTTTTTTCAGAAAAAATGTGGTGGTTTCATTGGCGCTGTCTTCTTTTGATTAGGGGCTATCCATAAATTACGTAAGACGCTTTCCTTTTGCTTGAATAAAGGAGGAGATAAAAATGCCTCGAAGCCAAAAGAGACACAGCGATGTAAACAAAAGAAAAACGTCTTACGTAATTTATGGACAGCCCCTTAGGCATATCGATCGAATCTTCGAATAGAGCGTATTTTTCTGGATGCGTCAATTTATACCTAAGATGGAATGAGAGCATCAGAAAATTTGGCTGTCGTAAAATAGTAATTTATAACATCCATCCATTTGATCAATAAAAATCTACGTGCAATCACCTCCAGAGAATGAAAGTATAAGATAACTCAAAGTTTTTGGGTCAAAACATTTATTTAAACAATTTTGTTGCATTTTTGGGCTTGAAAAAGATGATGGACAAGGCAATACGGCAAAAGATTGGGCAGTCAGATTAAGTGATCATGAAGCTTCCTGCTTTCTATGCGGTGGTTCCAGAATTGTCGTCACTTATAAAAGATTCCAGGCTCTCATTCAACATGCCGCGACAGACAAACACAAGAAAAACTTTACTGGCCAACTAAGAACGACTCAGTTGTTGATAAAATGTGCATCGACAATTTCAAGCTATTCTTCTTCTTCCGTGATCACTAAATTTCCAAGCACCATAAAAATCTACAGCTCCGTGATCAAACAACAAGAGCGGAGTTAAGGTGGACTCGGAAGTGTGTTGCTGTTGATTTTAGTGCTGCTTCGTGTTATGACTTGAGAAATATTTTCCAGTCTATTTTTGGCGTGAAATAAATCAGAGAGAATTTAACCGTTTGCCGCACCAAGGCTAGTTATCTTCTGAATGATGCCGTGACTCTCTTTTTAAGGTTAACCCAATGAAAAGACATGAAAGACTCGTTTTTTAGGCTTGTATACGACGAAAACAGGAATGCGGCCAGGAAAAAGGAACTCCAAACATCTGTGTCATATTGGACCAAAGTGGTTCATGGTATTACTTTATAACATCCGGAAACCTTCCTCATTGACTGTGCTGACCTTGATACGTGCATCATACACGTTTGTTACAATGCATCCCTTGGTGGAATGGATGACTGTGAGAGGAAGCATTCTCTTTGCTCTATTTGTTTCACGATTTTTCTCATGGCTGGTTTACTGGATGGGAAGATGTTTTCAGCTTTTTAGAACAATGCGGTCTTCCGCTTCTATATTTCATCGAGCACGCATCTTCGCGTTGGCTAACAATTAAAAGGGGCTGCAGAGAGAAGTCTCATTCTTTGGGATCCAACGCTTGAATATTTTCTCAGATTTCTTCCAAACAACGAGGGTCAGAACTTTCATGAGAAGAAGTGCTACCTAGGGAGGAATTGCCGAAACCTTACCATTGGTGACAAATTAGACCAATACCGACCGCCATATTGAAAAAATATTATCGACCGGTATTGGTGCAGCTTTAGGAAAAACTTGGGAGTGCCTACGTATTACAGCATGGCTACAAAGAGCCGACAAACATTGGTTCAACGAGGCGTACTGTAAAGTGTGCAAGAAGTAATTAAGATCTCATGATGCAGATTTAGAAAAGCACTCAAAAACTGGATCGGTTCAAACTGGCGATTTCTGGCGACATTTAATTTTTAGAGTCTGGCGATTTCTTGCGACTTCCCTACCTTGAAATTGGCTACTGGAGCCTCCAGTTTGTTGGCAACCCTGGCAGAGGGCAGTGCTACGCAGAACCGGTGCATGGAAGAAACGTAGCTGAGCGGATGAAGGATTGTAACGTTTGTTAAATAGAGTTGAAATAGTGATTATATTTGCTCGACCTATTTCCTGTGCATTTACACTCCTTCCTCAACGTTCAAACTTTTAACAATAGAAGAAAGAAAAAAAAATCTTCCTTTTGCGGAACGAATTCCCCTACTTACCTACAGATGAACTGAACTACAGATGAACTACAGAAGATGAACTACAGATGAATCCTAGTTCCGAAAAAGGCATTTGATAAAGATATTTTCGATTCAAAAGCGTCCCTCGCTTATTTAGACGGAATTTTAGATTCTGAAAGCTCTTTCGCTAGTAGCAATGAAGGTCAATCCAGAATTAGAAATACGAAGAAGAAGGATTCTTCACAGAAATCGAAGAAAACCAAAAAAGAAAATACCGGAATTTCGGCATCATGTCCAAAATTCTCTCTTCAGAGCTTTGGCTCAAAATTAAATATTCGATCTTCAGAAGAAGAATCTTCACAGCGAAACATGCCTGGTGCGAATGAAGGTAAACATTTTTTGCTTTCGGGTTATTTATTATTGAACGTAACTGCTATAAGGTGAATGATATACAATTTTTACAGCTTATTCAGCTATATTGCAAATGATCAAAGATTCAGAGGAAAGAAACATTAGTCACATCAACAAAAAATTAGATACGATGGACCAAAAAGTAGATATTATGCAACGTCGACTTCAATATGATATCAAGCATCGAAGCGAAGATGTAATGGAACTTGTTATATCTATGCGAACCGGATCAGATCTGGATCCCCTATTGGAGCATAGTACTATGTCAGAGCTGTCAATTGAGAACGATTCAAATTTTTAAGTTTTCGATGCAGAATTAGCGAGCAACATAGAAATATAGGCAAAATTAGGAAGTGCTCGATCCCAGAAACACAGATAACAGATAAGTTTTTTTCTGAAAAATAATTAAAGCGGAACATTTTCAGAAGAAGCACGTCTTACGACAAATAGTTGTAACAGATAATTCGAAAAATTCGATCAAAACCCCGATGCGTTTATCTAATTTTTAATAGTCATATAAAATAGACCTTTGCACAGAAACTACGAATTTTTTACCTTTTGCCTATTATATGTATGTAGACGATAATAATAAAAGATATTTGTTTCAAAATTTTCTCATCTCATATTTTCCCTCTTTAGAATTTGAGGAGAAGAGGCTTTAGGAAAATTTTGTTTTTCATCTTTTCAAAAAATCATTGAGCACCATTCTCTTATTATTCCTTTGGTGCTCTCATTTGCAAACTGACCTGAATAGAATGGAATAAATATTTTGAAGAAAATTAAACTGTTAATAAATGATACATTATTTTCAAAAAATTTCAATTATTTACTTTTGTTTGAGTATTGCCTTTTTCTATTTTGCGCAGTAAAAATTCCGATATTCAATAAAGGATTAGTTATCGAGGCCTCATCAGGCCGCTTCGATTCTTACCGTGTTGCACACGTGAAGGTGTCCCCAATAAAGTGGCGTTGGAATTTTTTGCCCTAGTTTGCCCGCCTTCTTTTGGGAACGATTTCTTTGACACGTGCGGTGCACCGTTATACGTGCCTGGCGCGGCGCATAGCGAGGAGCTCGCCGCATGGGCGATACGGAGAATCAGGAGGGAGCTTGCAAGCTTTTTTTGCACGGAGAAATTTCTGCGAATACTAATCCCTGTCGTCGAATGTCTTGACCAAATCGTTTCTCATTTGTACATGGTGATCACTTGGACTTCCTCCAAATATATAGAGGAAAGAAAAATATTCTTCTAACAATACTTTGATCGATAGATTCATGTAAGTGTTAATCAACTTATGATCATTAACAGAAATTATTATAAAATTATTTATTTACTTGTAATTGACATGCAAATTTTCTTTTAAATGGAAATTTTGAAACTTAATTTTAGGTGATTTATCTTGAGTTATCATAAATTACCTGTAAAATCAGTAAAAACCACCAGAATTGTTTATAATTCCGGGAAATTTATGGGAATATCTTCGGAAATAATTTGAGGTAATTTATGGTAATTTACTATAAATTACCTGTAAAATTAGTAAAAATTTTCAAAAATTCTTTTAATTCCCGCAAATTCAAGGAAATATCTTCGAATATAATTTGAGGAAATTTATGGTAATTTACCATGGATAAGCTTTAAAATTAGTAGAAATTACAAATTTTTTTCAAAAAATTCCCGCAAATTTATGAGTATTCGTTGAATATAATTTGAGGTGATTCATGGTAATTTACAATAAATTACCTATAGAATCAGCAAAAATACCGACAATTTTTTATAAATTTCCGGAAATTTATAGAAATTTTCCAATCGAATTTTTAACATCTGAACTCCTCTGCGAGCATGCTCCCTTTCTTCGAAATCAATAAAAGTTGATTTTCATTCCATACTCTATTTTTTTATGCAAGTCGGCCGCCATTTTGTGTCCTCTATTTTGAATGTTGGAAAACAAATATCATTTTCGAATTCGGCGACCCCGAAAACGTAAATAATTGTTGATTTTCATTCCTTACTCTATTCTTTCATGCAAGTCAGCCGCCATTTTGTGTCCGCCATTTTGAATTTTGGAAAACAAATATCATTTTTGATCTTAGTGACTCCGCAAACGTAAATAACAGTTGATTTTAATTCCATACTCTACTTTTTTATGCAAGTCGGCCTACAAATACGGGTCCAGCATTGGGAGCATTGACCCCCAGTATTAGCCTAGTCTTGGGCCAATGGTTTATTTCCTCCTGAGGCTCTGCGGATTGTGAAGCTGCTGAAAAAATCGACGATGAAGGCTGGAATGATGCTCATTGTTTCAAGTTCCTAGGTACTGACAAATTTTACAAAGATGTTTCAAAAAGAGGAGCCTCTTATCCACCTGCTGCATTCAAAGCTGACAAACTTGGTATAAATCTTGATTGAAAGGTCTGGTAAAAAAGGAGATCTTCCATGTAACCAAATATTTGAATTCACTAATCTTCTCGAGACTTACATTACTTGCACAGTGATAAGCGTGTGAAATCTGCCAGCTCTATGCATTTGCGGCAGCCGCTCAAGCTCTGTCCTGGACGGTGGAGAGCGATGTGCTTGAGGACGAGTAGAAACTTTTGCAAGGAGAAAATATTGGAAATTAGAGGTGAAAGAATAAACGAATATTGAGCTCGTATATTCGATTTGAAAAATCCTTGAGTAAAAACGATGAACACGACGGTGAGTAGAGCTGTGCAAGCCTTCCTTACTTTGTCTGATGGAAACGCAAATGCTGAGAGACGGTTTCAAGTTTGTGGTCGTATCCTTATCTATGACGAAGCGTAATCTAGGCGTAAAGGAGAACAACTGGAGAAGGATAAAATTTCACTCTAAGGGAGGGAGCTCGACACTTTGGAGAAAGAAAAAGAACAGAAATTGAAAAAATTTTTAAATGAAAAAGGCTCTAGGAAAACAAAATACGCAAGGAATTAAAACCGCTCAGGCTATACTTGTAGCAGAAAGAGAACTGCAGAAAGAACCAGAAGAAAATATCTGAAATAATCTATAGTTTTGCAACTGTGCTCAAGATTTGTTCAGCTTGCCATAAACTGAGTCGGAATTTATATAACTTCTAAAATTTATTCTATAATTGTGATCTTGGTATCTACTTACAGATTCATCACTTCAATTATGGAAATAATAAATGATACCTTCCAAACTATAGGACTTTTTTGAAGGACAAACAAGTTTCATCAAGTATTTTTCCTCTTCTCCAAAATTGTCCATCTTGTATTACCTAGAGATAATTTTTTATATTGTTTTCTCTTCTTCGAATAAACAAGCAGATTGAGTTTCAAAATTAATTTGGAAATTCTTTATGCAATCGAAATGAACTAACCTCTCTTACTGAGATATCACATTAATGAAAATAATACTTCTTTCTCGAAACTGGGGAATAACGAAATAAATTAATCTTGATAATTGAGCTTTGAAAGTTACTTAAATATTATGCTTAATGAAATTTATAGTTTCTCGCGATGACATTTTACATGTAGGAAAAAAAGTTATTCTGTAACTTTCGTTCAAGATATATATAAATAATAAAGGAACATTTCATGCTTTGAAAGATAACTCATTTCATGCAAGTTGGTACTTACGAAATAAACTTCTTATCCTTCGTATAGGCTTTAAATATTCAACAAAATAATATCACTTATTCGAAGCTCACGGCAGTCTATGACGTATTCGAAATTGGACCTTGTACTTCCCTTTCTTTCCGATGAATAAGAATTTTTGAAAGAAAATCTCAATAGTGTTTTTTGCATCTTGTCGCAAAAACCTGCAAAAGAGACTGTAAATCATTCTTCTTCACTTTCGAGATTAACAGTGGATGACCTAAAGGCAGATCTTTATCAAAGAGATCTTTTGCTTCCATTTCTTTGTCAATAAAAGAAGTTTACGGTTTGTCAGTGTACTCGTAGTAAAAATCAATCTGATCATTTGGGAAATAACCTATTCTTACCGCTCTACTGATCGATAAATAATCCTCTCGGAATTTTACATGGACTTTTTAAAACACTTCCAAATTCATAAATTTTGATTTCTTCCCAATCTATCTTTTTAAATGGTGGGCTACGAGCACTTCGAATTAGCCTCCTTTACTTGCTAATCCTTTCTTAAAATGTCAACATGTAGCTTTTTTCAGAGTCAAACAAATTTACATTAGGAATAGAGCCATAATAGTCTTAAATATCCTAATAATCTTAATTGCAAGGCTCACCTTATATGTGGTTGACCCAGATTCACCGAAGTGATTTTTCAGGGCCTTTTTCACCTCTTCTTTGCTGGTCGAAGGTTCCGTATTGAGAATCTTGACCTCAACTCGAGTAAAAAGCTCTTGCACGTTCTCTTTGTTGCCGACTACTTTCCTAATAGCAGGGGACAGCTTCTCCCTGCCCTCTCATCTACTTCCGACCTCTATCATGATCCCGTCGTCCCGCGTCTGAACCCTTGCGCCCAATTTCTAACCTTTTTTGTGCAGGTCTCCATGCGCTTGTTTCCGGGGACTTCCGGCTGGGTCTCTTGTCCTCTCACCTTTGGTGGAGGCCGGAGTTTGTCTGGCATCTGCTACCGTCTGAGTCCCTATACTTTTCGCCGTTGTCTTCTTTGCGGACAGCTTCGTCTCTTGGACCTTTTTTCCGAAGATCTTGCCCATTTCCTGGGCAAGACGTGTTCCGAAGTCTTCTGTCTAGTAGCCTATTTGTTGTACACTGTGTCCCTTTTCGTCCTACAGAAACCCTCTATTTCAATCAGGATGCTCTCTAGCCTTGCGATGTAGCTTTGAGTCTGCTCCATATTTTCGTTCACTTTGAACTTGAAGAATCCGACATCAGTCTTGGAAGCTAGGTCCCGTTCCTCCGTCACATTCAACTCTCCTCCAATTAACTCCTCACACACACTTGTTTTGAGTATTTGGCTTCCCTCAAAATCCTTGAAACCAGCGCTGGCCACCGGGGCCTCTACCCGATCGGAACCAGCGGGAAATTGATATTCCCTTGAGGTATTTCGTTGGGATAACACTTACTCATCTTTGATTTGAATTTAGGGTTTCTTTCCCTAGCTATCCAAGTCCCATCGTTTAAGTGGAGAAAATTTGGCATGGTTCATCAAGTTCTCTAAGTATGAAGTTGCTGTTACCCTTGGTCGTTTAGAACACACCTGAACTGTAAGTCCCCCTCACCCTCACAGTTAATGGTGAGGTGTGCAAAAGAACACAGAGGAGGTTATGCAGAGACTCCCTAACCCGTAACAGGCAGAGAGTATAAATAAATATTCCAAGTATTTACAGGCATGGTTTACAAAAATATGTAGCACAATCATAAATGCAGCAATATACCTAATTTATATTTGAAACCACATCACACAAGTTATGACGACCAATTGAAACAGGGTCCAAATTCTCACTACCTCCTACTCGTCCACTCACGCAATGTTATTTTAGACAAAAACAATTAGGATGATAGAATTATGATGCCAATCTTCATCAATAATGAGAAATTTCATCCTTGCGCCTCTCCTCTGTAATTGAAGATAACAGGGATTATGAAATAAAACAATGATGTATGAAGAAACAAATGATTTCTCGCATAGCGTGAGGGTTTGTTGCCTAGTTGCTTTAACAAAAAAAGGAGCTCTTTCTTACTGAAAGGCCTCAAACGATATTAGAAACAAAAATGAGTATTTTCTTCTAGGCATCCGTATTTCCAATTTCTACAAAATATCATAAAAGTAATGACTGCAATTTCGCTACATAAATTTTGAAAAATTGTTTATGGTCATGTAAGGAAATGCAAGAAGTTTTTAGTAGCAAAGTGATCAAGTTGCAGAATTTATTTCGTGAAGCATATCAAATAAACATGATCAAATTTATAATCAATTTTCAGAATGTAGAAATCTCAATATTCTTCAGTGCATAGCGGTGAGACAACCTATTTAATAAAAAATTACAGAGTTCATCATTTCTGAATTGAACCAATTGAATGTGGGGGTAACGAACGTTACATAGTACATAGCATTGTTTCGACTTGATTGAAAAGGCGAAAATTAAATTTAGGCATTCAAAACTGAACTAAAATTAAAAAAAAAAGTTAACGTGAAACGTTATAGATATTATGTAAGAGAAATTATGAAAAAGTTGCGTCGACTCGTCTGGAACATATTTGTCGGAGTAATATTTTATTCCACAAGCTGTTTAAATATTGATTTCTTTGAGCTTCCCAAGAAGAAATGATAAGCCACCATCCACAAATTACGTTTCAGGATAATTCGGTTCGATTTCATCCATTTTCGCAGCAAAAAGTTTCTGAAAAAAGAGGGAAATGTTATGAGCATAACGATGAAAATAAAAACAAGAGTAATTTCATTGCCTCAAACAATTTATAGTCCGATTGCTCCTAGTGAAATTCAAGCCTCTTCTTAATTCCATCTTATTTTTAGTTCCATCATTTCTCAGTTCAATTGTGAAATATTTTGCCCGTCGTGAATTTCAGTAAGTTTTTTATCTTCCTTTATATTACTTCGTGGAAAAATAATTCCACCTCTCTTAACCATGAGATAACGACTGCATCATATATACTCGAAACATTAGAATATTCATTAGTCCCACGTCAGATTTCTTCATAAATCAGTTTTCAATCTATTCCAAGAACATGAGGGTCGTTTATTATCTGATCTTTACGTTGTTCGTTCTTCCGCGTCATTCTGGTAAACAGAATAATGAGAAATATAAGTTTAACAATTTTTCCGAATGATAGAGTCAGTCAATATTTCTGGTTTCGTTTAAAAACGATTGCTCAGATTATCGCTTGCATTTGTTTCATAAAATTAACAATGCAAAACTTTTTTGCCTGGAAATGTAACAAGCAAGTTGAAAGAAGATTCAAAAGGCTATTATTCTGAATGTTGAGAAGATGATGTTCAATGGCCTGTTCTAGGAACTTCGTTTTTCGAGGCAAGCTCTTTTCAAAAGCTATAAAGATTGTTCAATTTAACGCAACGAAAGTGCTAAATTCCATTCACAGTACATTGCTTCAACGTAAATTTACCTTAATGGCGTATCATATTTTTATATAGAAATTGAAACTAGGATATTATGAAGCTGTGAACGAAAATGGATTCATGTAAAGCCAAGCAGTAACACAGCTGCAAAAAATTTTGTGCTTGCTATATTGAGGCAGGAAGTTATGTTATCACGTGAACGTGAAGTGAATACACAGTGAATCGTGGAAAAACGTTCGAACGTCGGAGTACACGCAAAAAAATAGAAGACGCCCCTGGTCACAGGAGTCACGACACCGTTGATGCTCGTTTGGTCGTAGCCGTATCGCTTACGAGAGAAAATTGTGGCGGTGTGGTACGCTTCAAAGCGCTTCAGTGTCAGCCCGAAACCATCCTCGTCGCTGATCGTAAGCACTACCGTTTCAGGGCTCTGTAATAGAGAGCGGTGAAATGATAGCACATACGATCAGCGACGAGCATAGTTTCGGGCTCACACTGCAGTGCTCTAAAGCGTATCACACCGTCACAATTTTCTCTCGTAAGCGATACGGCTACGACCAAACGAGCATCAACGTCGTCGTGACTCCTGTGGCCAGGCGCGTCTTATATTTTTTTGCATGTAGTAAGGGATAGTATAGATTAGCGGGAAGTTGCAGGAGTAGTCGACGAAATTCCTCCTAACGGGTGTTAACGGGGGAGTCGTTGGGAATAGTCACAGCGATCGGAGAACGAACGAGAGCTCCCGAAGTTCAAACGCCGCAACGATTCCGCAGGCGGGGGATTGTCCCCCGCCAGTCGCCACTCATCGACCTGTGCTCGCAGGCGAGATGCGCTCCGAAAACTCCCGAACGAGCGGGAATCGGATGCTGATTGGTCGTGTAGAGAGCCAACTATCAGCCGCGGAAATTTCAAATTTCAAAATATTGAATTTTGAATGAGATACATTATTGGAACTGTGCTTCTTATGAATTTATTCATTTGCGTTATTTAATCTGTGAGGGACAATTTCAAAGAATTGACCACTGAATAGAAAATAGGAATAGAAAAAACTAAAAAAACTTCGGTTGAAATCGGAATTATGATTTGGAATTTTTAACTTAATAATCCCCAAGGTTTTTGTGATTCAAGATTTGAGATATTCAAATTAAATCCCTGAAAGTTTTAGATAGTCTCATTTAATTAAAGTAAGATCATATCACGCACGCAAAGTTTTTTTTTCGACGGGACAAAAAAGTTTTCATTTGACAAAGAAGTATGTGAAGCGGGTCGGAAATCGAGTTTTCTACCCTAGGGCAGGAATTTAAAATTAATGTAGACAAAAGAATACAGACATTTGCATTGATCTGTCAATTCCTTCCTTGGGTTATAAACTAGATTTTCGACCCACTCCACAGGCATAAAAAGTCGAGTTTTCGATTGGGATGTAATGAAAAAGTTCCTATTTTCAACCAAGAAAAACCACATTTTTACGATGAAAGGTGAATTTTACATCCAAGAGGACAAATTTCAAAACAAAAATTGTTTCATTTTTCATTTAAAATTTTGACTTTCACGAAATAATCGAATTTTTAAAAGAATATTCAAACTTATAACAAAAAATATATATTTTTGGTGCAATAGATTAATTGTTAACCCAATATTTTAATATTCAAACAACCGAGATGAATTTTCAAGCAAACGAAAATCAGGAACATTATTATAAGTAATCATTATTATAATTCTGAACAGTTTCATCCTTTTGAATTTTGAAGTCAAAACGCCAATTTTTCAAAAGACAGTTAAATTTTTAACGAAATACTTTTTTTCTAGAAAAGAAAGATGAATTTCTAATCGAAAGCAATGATTTTTCAACCAAACAGTTACATTTTTGATAGACAAATATGACCAATCAAATAGATAATGTTCTTGGATGAAAATTCCTGTTTCTGGAAGATTCACCTCTTTCGATAAAAATTTGTCTGTTTTGGTTGAAAATTCAACTTGCTTCGTTGAATAGAAGCTTCATTTTTGAAAATCCAACTCAAGACAAAAATTCGAGATAAAATTTGTCTTTTTGCCTGAAGAATGTAACTATTTGGTTGGAAACGCAACGAGTTTTGATTAAATCTCAATTTTTATTGGTTGCTGCTGGTGGTTTGTTGTTTATTTGATTGCAAATGCATCATTGCAGGTTAAAAATTCGGCCCATGAGTAAGGAATGCAACTATTACATTAGAGATTCATCTAATTTTCTAGATGTTTAATTTCCTCAAATCCATATATTTGGTTTGTAATATTTTTTCATCGGGAATTCGTCCTTTTCGATTAAACATTTATCCTTCTTGACTGCGAGGAGCTTCTCCTTTTGAAATGTATTTGTCTTCTGAAAAACTCGCTTTTTTTGCTCCAAAATTTAAGTTTATTGTTGAAAATGCAACTGTTCTCAATAATAATGATAATAATAATAATTTTTCTTCCTCTGGTTGAGAATTCATCTATGCAGGCAGTAAATTTAATTCTTGGGTTGAAAATTAAACTATTTCCTTGAAAATATATCTGTTTCGTAAAAAGTTAGATTATTCTGTTGGGAATTCAACTACTCTGTTATAGTAATTTTTTTTAAACTCAAATGTTCTGTTAAAAATTGATTTTTTTGGACTAAAAAAATATATCCCTTATCACGGAAATGTCATTTCCCTTGGTTGATAAAAACACTTTTGTTGGAAATTCATCTTTATGGCTTTGAGTTTCTGAAATTTGATTCAAAATTAATTTGTTTTTCAAAATTTATATGCTTGGTTGAATCTGACCTTGGTGAAAAATTTTTTTTCTCAAAGGTTTACTGCTTTGGATGAAAATCCATCTGTTTTGGTTGAAAGATAATTTTACTTCGTTGAAAATAAGCTTAATTTTTAACACTTCAACTGTTTGAAAGAACATCGTCTTCCTGACTTGAATATCCAACTATTTGTTTGAAAACGCAGCAGGTTTTGGTTGTATATAAAGTTAATTGGTTTGCAAACTTGAAAATTTGGTTTAAAATTCGAATATTTGGTTAAAAACATAACTAATTTATTTGAAATGTATCTATTCTGCTGGAAATATAACTTTTTTTAATTGATCGATTTGGTTTGTTATATTTTTTGGTAAAAAATGTGACGTTATGTTAAAAATTCGTTTCTTTCGATTAAAAATTCATCTTCCTTTTCTGAAGAAGAACTCTTGACAAAAATTCAAGTGTCTCCTAGAAAATTCGCTTCTTTTGCTGAAAAAATCAACTTTAATACAATTATGTATTATGAATATTAATTTTTTTTTGTTTTAAAATTTGTTTGCGAATTCATCTCTGTAGCTTGAAAATTAAACTATTGGGTTGAAAATTCAATTAGTTCGTTAAAAGTAAATTTTTAAATGAAAAATGCGACCGTTTTCTTTTTAATATTCGCCCTATTAAATTGAAGATTCATTTTTTATCGTCGAAATGTCATTTTTCTTGGGTGTATTCTTTGTAGGTCGCAAATTCAGGAACAAAGTTAGAGATTAACCTATTCTATAGGAAGTGTAATTTTCGTTCAACGAACAGATTTTTAAAGCCGTCTGCAAGCGCGCGTGCACTTTCGCAAACCAGCTCAATTGAACAATCGTGATAAAAAATCAACAGTGTGAATCATGGCTAAGATCAGGAAAGGAAACAAAAGAAGACATCTTTACGAACAGCAAGAATCGTAGATACGACTTGCTCGTACGGGGAGTCGAGGAATAGTTGGGAGTGGTAGGAGTAGTAAGTTTCTAACGCGATCGCGCAACCTAATGTTGGGTTCGGCGCAACTTTAAGGCTATCGTAGGGAGTAGCAGGATTCGTAGGAATAGCGTGGAGTATCGGGCGTCGTGCCCTGATAGAAGAATTCGTCTCTTCGACTCCTAAGTGAAGAACCTCTCGATTATTGCTTAAGTGTACCCACTGAAACATCGAAGTTGTCCGATTTTAGTTAAACTTGGTCCAAGTGTTTTGCTATTAGATAATAGTTAATGGGCAAGAAATCTTATCATTTGGAAGAATATTTACTAAGAGAAAGAGGGTATAAGTTTTGAGATTTTCATGGATATTGTCTACTTCGGTGATTTTGAGCTCTTCTTATGGAGATCGGGAATATTTTGTGTGGTGCAGTTCCGATTCGATTTTTCACGACCTTCCGAACGGTTCTATGCGTTTTTGAAACAAAAATAAATCGGACAACTACGATGTTTCGAGTAGAGGAGCTGCAGCTGCCTTATGAGGTATTCATACATCTCCTTTTTTTTCTAATCCCCTTGACTGTGATTTGTTGTTCAGCGGTGACCAAGAATACAATCACAAAAACAGTTGTTTCCTCTTTTCCAAGGAGTACGATGCCAAGTCTTGTTTATCTAGTAGGAACTATATTCGGAAACGTGAAGTTAAGCAGAGCCCTGCATACGGTATAAGGCTACATCCTCTGAAAGGTCGCTTAGTGTCCTGAGGACACCGTCAAAGACACCTACTCCAGTGCCATCAAGCATTTGCTACAGTTCATTACGCCTGAGCCTACGGAATTTTCTTTCAGGATTATTCTGGAGCCTTTTTTAGCCACTCCTCTTCATCTTTTGTGACTGTACTCAGCAGGAACCTTTGGTGCATGGATCATCTATCAAGAACCTGAGGACGCGTTCAAAAGCTACTAGTACAGATCCAAAGGAGCCAATCCGAACACCTTTGGCCGCGTCTCACACCCGTGTAATGAGTGACCATATGCGCGATAGATTGAAAATAAAGAGCTGGTGAGCGCCAATGAGGAGAACAATTGCTCCAACTGAACCTCCTTAGTAGAATCGCTGTAGCTGCTCTGAGATTTGTATATCTCTGTGCTTTCTCAATTGCTTCACCTGCGATGCTCTAGTCTCCTGAGGCCAAGGAATCGATTACGAACGTTATTCATTCACGTTTGTTACGGAGCACAATGTCAGGTCTTATGTGCTAGATAGGAACTATTGTGGAGAAGCAGGGTTGCAGCCAACGTTGAGAGAGCGACAAAGATGGTGCTTCAAGCATTCTTAGGTCTGCATTATTTGAGACATGCCCTACACCTATCGCTGGAAATCTTTTGACGTAATATGTTACCACGTTATACTGAGATGGAAATCACACTGTCCTGACACACGAAAATGAAATTCTCCGTGCCTGAATTGAGTCGAATGATTATAGGATAGCAATTGTTGACTTATAAAACAAGGATTGGTATTTTACAATTTTATAAGAGTTTCCGTACATCACCTTGTCTCCATATTTTTCTAGGAAGGTTTTGGCTTCCGTTGCCTTCACATGAAATCTAAAAAGTCTCATCTGCCTGCTCCGTGACTTTTTAAAGCAACGCTCCTCTCCTAACCATTTCGTGATTCCTGACAAACTTCAGGGAAGAATCCCTTCCATTCACGACGATGTAGGCTGCGCTCAGAATGATTTGGTTATAAAGGCATTGTAAATTCAAAATACGCGTCCGCCTTTACGGCGTACGATGTATAAGTGCAGAACGAAAGAGTTGATACGCAGGCTTTTCTTCAGATGCATTATCTTGCGCGCAGTGATATCAAAGACCTTGAACTCGTTCTCCGTCCATGAAACTACCCCAAACGAATAGAGTAGATCCGAGAAGGCAACTATGTTATTTGCAGATATCTTATTCAACGACGACAGGTTGGACAACCAAATCCGTCGAGGAAGGTTTTCGCATCTGCTTTGAACAACCTCTTTCTCTGATGTTGTATCCTGTATGCGGCTCTCAGGCACGCCTAGATATTTGTAGATCTCTCCAGCGCTAAGATGTCTGATAGCACATACAGGTTTAACCGCATATAGTGAGATGCATGAAGTGATTAATGCTGTTTGAAAGCCCTTATTTTCTATTCGCCCTGGAGTTCATCGTATGAAAACTACCCGCGTCACTTTCTAGAAAAGCGTCTTCGAAGGTTGAACCATGGGCTCTCCTCTTCTGCATCACACTATTCCTTTGGCATATATTTTATATTGATAACTTAGAGATCGATGCTTCTGGAAAGACGCATCCTGAAAATGCTCTGCGAATCATCGAGGAGCATACACGACAAATTGGTATAAATTCTGTATTGGACAAGTTTGCTAGTACTCATCTACATCGTATATGATCGAAACGTTTGCCGTGACCCTAACTTTGTGGACAGAAGTGCTGTTGTAGACCTTGGCGCTGGAGAGCCCTACGAATACTTGGGAGTTAGTGGGACCCTTATTCAGGAAATGAAATCAGTAGAGTAAGCTTCTGAAGGAAAACATGCTTAGCGTTTCGGTTCTACTCTACTTATTTGAGGTGGTTAAGGTAGTTGCGCTTAGATGGGACCCTACTTACGAATGTTCTAAAATTTTCAAAATATTCAGAAAATATTGTTACCAAACGATTCACACCCTATACAGCTAATTTTACCGTTTCAAAAGTCAAACACGATCAATTGTGTTTAGTACTTTTTGCATGGGTCTCCAATAGCCTATGTGGGCAATTATCACATTACAAAGTCTAGTACAGAAACGAAGCTTACCGTTGAGCCTAAAAACTAAAGATATACAGAAAAATATCGTGTATCTTATTTCCAAAGATAACGATTATTGACCGTTTGGTATGAAAGATATAATGCTGCAAAGAATCATTTTTGCTATTGTCGCATGGCACATAGTAGGGTAAGATAGTATTATTGTTCCCTGAGAAACTGTTCCCGTGAATGTGTGTATTTGTACAAGACGCTTCTATGTAAGTGTACAAACTCAATTAAAATTGTTCACTAATGGTGAAAAGAGAAATCGTCAATTCTTGCATCTATCTGAGCGTAAACTTTTGAATGTGACTGTAGAGAGACAACTACCTTTAGTAAGACGAAAACTCGATTCTGCGTATGAAGAAGAGCTTGAATACCAACTCTTCTGTTCCGCGCTTATACATCGTACGCTGATTCCAGTTTGTGACGAAATTCTTGATCCAGCCGACAGCAATTTTACAGTCAGAAAGGATTAAAACACAGGAAGTTATCAAGTCCTTAAGAGGGTGGGATCGTTCATGGAGGAACTGAATTGCTTGAAAGAAACATTTGGTGACAAACTAGAAGGAAACTGAACACAAATACGTACTAAGGTTTTCGATGCATAGAATGTACATGTATGGAAGTATTAAGGTGCTTGGAATGGCTCAGCTATTTGTTTCGGTCACAATCTGCCTACCAAAATGGATTGGTTTGTGTAAAATTAAAACAAACTTATATATGCCTAGAAGCAGCAACGAAGGTTAGCTGTTCCGTAGTAGTTTTTTTCTTACATTGAAGATAGAGCATTCTCGCGCTGAAATCGGCAACGGAATGCAGAATTTTCCATAGTTGCCTCCTCCGTGCTCTAAAGAAGCGTTACCTTTGATGTGGTAAAAAACTAAAACAACAAACATTCATCAAACATGCAAATGTTAAGTTTTGCGTATTTGATTTGTTGCTGCTCCCGAATCTAATCTTTGAATCCGATTCTGCAATACATTTGGCTCTCACCTCACAAGTTCATTCTCGAAATTCAAGCGGAATTATGAATATTTAAGTGTGGTAATGGGTATATACATCAGAAATCAGGTTGTACAAATGAGTGTTTGTAATCTGGACGAGAAGCATCAATTGAAAGTATGCGATACAAACAACTCCAATTCGGGAAAAATCTATACATTTATTCGTATCACTATACTTACCAGCCAAGTTACGCTCTCATGCACTATTCCTGGATTGTGTTATTTGTATTGCATGCTCCCGCAGAACCGCAAGACAGTGTTTGATCAAAATTAATTGCATACACTTCAACAGATTCATTTCGGGCAGTCGATTCCACGTTAACTTTATGTACCGTCTTTAACTAGGAATATTATAACAAACACATCATCTGTACAGGTAATGTTGATTTCTTTTTACAGAACTAAGTTCAGACTCCGACCGTTCAACCGCAGGCACATCTAGTATTCGCGTAAAATCATCTGCTTCTCCAGATAAAGCTCCACTCAATCTTGATTGGATGGATTGGAGTATAACAGGAAGGTCGGACTTCGTTTTCCCTCGAAAACTTTTCGTGAGACAATCAAATGATCACTTTTACCCATTAAGGTTCCTTCCACTTCTTGCTATAACAAGAGGTGGTTACGTCATGGGAAGATTACAAAGAATTCCTGTTGGTAAGGGCGTCATTCTCGGAGTATATTCTGGACGTCGCGGTTTTCGCCAGATTAGAGTGAAGATAAACATGGAAACCAACTTACCTGAGAGAATGACCATAGAAGATGAAAATGATTTTCCTGAAAATCGCGAATTCCATGTCCCTAGAACTTACACCAGACGCATTCATAATTAGTGTAAGATTAGGAATGAAACAAATGAATCGTATAACCTCCGAGGAAAACATCCGTACCTCTTGTCTAAATGCAAATATATTTGGATCCAAGCACGCTCTAAATGTTTGAACACTCTATTGAATAAGCATCGGAAGAAGCGCTTATGATCCTATTACTCTGTAGAAAGAGAAAGAGCAAAACTAAAAGTAAAGGATACAAAAACAACCAAAGTAGTATTAATTTTCACCTTTTCCTAAAGAGTATGCACTTATGCATATTTGAGATGGCCGATCTGAAGTAGCAGATCCTTACCAGGGAATCAGAAATCATATTCATTGGTTCTTATTGGACTATTCTTTCTCTTACTCCATGTATTGAGTGTGATTGATTTATACAAACGTCCAATCAATTGTAATCGAAAAGTCATCCGGACCTAATACTCATAAATATACAATAAAGTCATGAATCCTACGCAAATTTATAGATCAATATTGGTAACATAATACAGTATTTTTTGCACCGTCTAATCACCGACGAAAAACAGGAAGCTTTGAATGAAATCGGTTTTAAAATCTTTTCTAGAATCTAAGTGACATTTCATTTATATTTCTAAGCAGGAAAAACCTCATCTTAACAATGATCTAGATAAATTTCGATATTGTTGAAGTCTTGTTTAAAAATGTTTGTGGAAATGAGTATTTTATGGTAACATGGTGGCAGCACTATCCACCATGGTTACTCGGATTGTCGAACGTTTGCAGCTAACGTGTTAAGACTTTACCATAAGAATTAGGTATGCGCAGGAAGTTGCCCGCATCGTGCCACGAGCAACCTAAGTGACAGAGTTTGCCTTAAACTATTTGTAAAGCTTGGGACTTATTCAGGGAGAAGTTGGCGTGATACTGGAGGACTGTATGTAAGGAACGCACCTTCATGAACGCCTTTGTGAATGCGGGCCCAAGCACGGAGAGTAGCTTCGCTCATTCGGTGCTCGACCTGTGTTTGGTTAGTATACTTGCGTCGACATTGAAATTGTTAGAATTCATGAAACGCGGGAAGCCTAATGGATTTAATATAAAGTTCTTAGATTTGCCCCAGTGGAGTGCGACGATGCCACGCAAATTGGAAGAGGTATGTTCATCGTTCTCGCCTTTCTCACATATTTTCCTACTGTACTTCCCCAACTTGAGATTGATGGTTCGAAACGATTCGTGATTCCTTTAATTTTTAGTGCCGTGGCAGTTAAAATCTTCAACAATGGTGTCGACCTTGGTCGGTCTCTAAGCTTGCGGACACAAGTCATTTCGGAAAGTTATGCCTAATTCGAAAAATAGCGAGGGAGTGATTTATTTCTGACTCTTCTCTAATAACCTCGGAATGTTTTAGCAGTTTTTTTTGTAAATAAAAGTTTCCTCCCAGTAGCGGTTTCTACCATGGATGTATCATGATTTTAATCACTGTCGCTTAGAGAGTACACTGGGGTCCTGTCGTAATTTGGCGATTATTTTTGTCGGCGTTAACAGTTTTTTTTTATTACTTCACGATGTCTCACTTGAATTAATGTTCCGTAAGGCAGGTGTTCAGCTATTCATAATGAATATTCAATCTTTCGTTACCAGTTATTAGGAAATGATTATTCGAAACTTCCCATGCACTCATTAATCCCTAATAATCTTTCCTAACCCCGATACTCGCTGTGTTGACGTAGCTTCGCAAGCTGAATATGTCATAATTATCAGAATTGAACTTCAGAATCTACCAAACTAACTTCGAATCCCAATTAGTTGTTTGGGGGAGTAATCGACATCACGAACAACCTGGCGCCCCATAACCTTGTTAATCAAGTCACGCTGGCCTTTCAAGAGAAGCTTTTGATTCTAGCAACCGGGATTTTTCTTATCTTTATTAGTTTTGCAACAATTAATTTTTCGAACTGAGCCATCTTTCACTTTACCGGTCGTAGCACGCTTCTTCTTTCGCTTCTTCTGTGTAATTCTCTCAAACCGCCTAAGAGCCTTTCCTTCGCGACAAGTCACATATATAAACTCATCTATCTTGTAGGAAAATCGGTCCTAAACAACTTTCTATAATACAGTTTGTTATCACCTCACGAGACACACGGTGGGGTAGAAGGATAAATGGATGGGGCTCTATGTGAAAATGTGTTTGTAGCTAAATACAACTAGATCTTGAATTGTTTTGACAAGCTAATGAGTTAAAGGATATGGAAACGATAAATCGATCGCTGCAAGTGTGCAAACTTTTTCGGAACCCGAACTTGAGCCGACCCGAGAACACGACTTGACCCGGTCTGGAAGTGAAATCCCAATCAAACTCTGCAGGGGGTTCTCGGGCCTTCGGGTAGAGTTTTTCGGTTTATTGGGCTGAGCCGAGTTTAGGGGTTGAATCGGCTTTTCAGATCGGACTCCCTGAACCTAAATCCGACCTGTCAATCCGAGAACACAACCCGTACCGACCCGAAGTCATTTTGCACATCGATATCAATTGTAATATCAAGATATTGCAGATTGAAGGTTTCAAGAATTCAGCTCCAGTCTCTCCTAATAAAGGCTGTATTAAAAAATAAATTGTTCCGTTTAATAAATATTTCGATAATCTTTCCAAAAACAAGTGAATCGTTGCTTCCCATCTTGAGTACAAAAACCATGTTCTTACTTGATTATCGATTCGATACATTACAGCGCGGTGAGTTGAAAAGATCCTTTCTTGCACAGAAAATCATTTGGGACTCTATCGTACCATACATCCGTAGGTATTCTTCGTACCACGGCATGGGATGCACACGTTCCGTTCGTGCTGGGTGTGTTTACGTCCTATCTGTATGGGCGCTCGG
>WSXT02194754.1:0-19335 GCA_011762715.2 Neuroterus valhalla
ATCATCCTCGCCCTCTTTTGAATAGCCATTGCAGATAAACTACCTTTCTTCTGATATCGAGTTCAGAAGTACCCTACCCTCTCGATCTTTTTCTCTATGTTTCGATTTCCTCATGAACGCCTCTTCCTCTTCATCCCATACCTCTCCTCCCTGAACACTAGTCTGAGCATTCAAGTCACCCCCAATCAATATCAGCTCCTCTCCTTTTTCCTTTCTCATCCCTTTCTCATGTTCCCTTCTTGCTTCTTGCATCTTCCAAAAATATCCTCTTGTTGATTTTTTTCTACCCCTTTCCAGTATTTTTCCTTTACCCATGTCTCACCCATCATTACGACGTTCCATTTTTCCGATTCCTCCCAGAAACATGAGTCCTTATTTTTTGATTCCGACATATTTCAGAATGCCACTTTCATCTCCCCCTCTTCTCTCGTTCTCTTATCTATGTTTGTTTGCCTTCCATTGACTCCGACACGTTCCCTCGACTCCCACCTAGCCGTTCTCCGTCTATTTTCCTACCTTGCCTTGTTTGACAGACTTTCAACACTTCATTTTCTTCGTCGCAGACCCTCATCTCTCCGTTTACCCATATTCCATCCCTCCCTATTATTACCCTGCTACCTTTCCTCCTTTCTTATTATGCACTCTGTGCTATCATCAATTTTGTTTTCCTCTCCTGCCGCGTCAACATCTTCTTCGATTCTCTCTGTTCTTCCATTCAACAATCTTCCCCCCCCCCCCCCATTATTCAAATCTTTGCTCCTCACTTCCTATTGTCACCAAACATATGCCTCTCCTCTCTTCCTTAATTCTTCCTATTTTCCAATAACATTTATTTACCAATAACAAAGTAATTTAAGTTTTCAAAGTTACATAAATTTTATTTCTTCTACTTTTAGACATGGCTTGTTCAGCTTCTAGTTTCAAATCTGATCATACAAATTTATTAGCGTTATGAAAAAAGTTAAGAAAATTTTTCAAACATTTCTCAAGAGATATTTCATCAATAAAGATGTAGCTTCTCTAAAATGCCATCCCACGGAAATAGGATATCGAATATAACATATTTTTACACTCTCATCAGAAAAGTTATCAGATTTGTGTAAAATTTGACCCCCCCCCCCTTGTCTTTGTCGAATACCCACGTTTTGAGACCCCCTGAACCCGAAAAACAAGTTTTTAGGAATGTGTCTGTATGCCTGTCTGGCTGCCTGTCTGTCTGTTCGCACGATAACTTTCGAAAACACGAATCGATTTGATTGGCCTTTGGTATACTCTTTCAGTGTCAAAAACTGAAGGTCAGATTTGTTAGCCAACTAACATGAAACAATTAAATTCCTAGAATAAGTACACAACATGTGAAAAGAATTGGGCAACATAACTTCTCTACCGTTTCGGTCGAATTTCGATCGAGTGCGCAGCACGAGACCCGAGATGAAAATGTATTCGTAGCCGGAGAAGCTTTAACATGAGAGAATTCACAATCATCCAATCAAAGTAGTCGACATTTCGCTATCGAATTTCAAAAGCTTTGTATGCTAATGTAGGGGTAGCCCGCGGTAGGCAGATTTTTTTACATAATTTTTTACCTTCCATTTCTACACATTCATTGATTATTTGCTTTTTCATGTGAAATTTGTTCATCCTCTAAATTTACTTTTATTCTTATCGGTAAGATATATATTTTAAAACTTATTCTCCAGAATTATGTTTGAAAATAATGCGCTTGCTGAAATAAAAAATAAAAAATTTTATATTGATATTAAAACTCGAGAAACTTTATCTTCAAAGTGCAATTTTCTTTTATATTGTATGATATTTCCAGCACATCTCACTGCATTCATAACCAGTTTTTAGGGACTTTTCAATAATTAACTAATATTCCTTTAATCGCTTATGAAAATTTCCCGTGAAACAGTCGACCTTCGAAGATGGGCATACGCCTCCCCCTCCCCATTTTCCATATTGCTCGAGTCTCGAGCAAGGATCTTTCGCTATGGGTGAGGAGAACGGATCTTGCACTTGAACTTTTTACTACGATCTTGCACATAACAAAAATTACACGGCTTTTCTGAGTGCAGCTCGATCCTTACGGATTTTGCTGTCAGCCGCTCATATTTGCGGTCGCATTCGAAATTCACTGCTGAATTGGGAGCGTATCAAATAAGATTATTCCCTCTTTTTGAGGAATGTTATATTCTACTGATATGGGTCAAACCTTCATCCATTGGGTAAAGACTAACTGTATCAGGGAGTTTCCTCCAGAATCGAAAACACTTGCTCAGAATTCTACAGCATTCGCGAGTTTTCTGCAATAATGATACAGGAGCGTTTGACATGAGATTTTTTCCTGTTTTCAAGAATGTCACTTAATGTTCACTTATCGGGCTAAGACTAACCGTATCAGCGAGAATTCTCCAAAATCAGCTACACTTGTTCGGAGCTCTGCAGTATTCGTGAGCCTTCTACAAAAGTCTAGAAAATCACAATTATTCAAGGTGACTTTAACTGTAGAGTGGGCTGTTTATGTCAGGGAGCTCCCGAACTATTTGCTCATTCCAACTTCTATACTCACCCGGATAGCTACGATGTCAAATTTGATAGGAGGGGTACAGGGCTGGTTTGTTTGATGGAGGAAGAAGAGTTCTTTTCATTAAATGGGATGTCGCGGAGTGACAGCTGAACCAGATTCACCTATGTTAATTCTGGGGGTAAAAGTATAAATGATTTAATCTGGTGTAATACTGAGACACTGGGGCTACTTGGCAATCTAAAAGTCGATCATTCTATTGCTTTATCGGATCGCTTTCCAGTCTTGTTATCGTCTTGTTATTCTACTGACTTATTAGGATACTCAATAAATTATCGGCAAGGATATCATTTTCGAATTTAGATTTTTTATCCGAGATCAGGGCTTGGTAACTCTTTAACGCTACAACATAGCACATTTTGTTCCACCAGAGAAAGCAGCAATGCTGGATTTTTTCAAGGAATCGGATAAGAATCTTTTGTCCTGCCGGGAATGTAGGTCGAACCAGGGTTTTTCGCGCTTCGGTTGCCTATGGTTTGAGAATCTTATTTCTCTGCGCATATCCGATTTTCCCGCACAATCCATTATGGCTCCTATGATATTTTCCTCAAGGTAATCAATATCTGAGTTAGCAAAATTGATGGCGGGCCTATTCGATACATGTAGTTCGTGTACGAAGGTAGCCTAGTTATTCTTATTCCACCTTACATGTGTTGAAATTGGTTTGGGATTTTTGCATTCGTTATATGATATAATGAATGTAAAACACAGATTCTTTGAGAATCCTTCAAGATTGGAGAAATTTCTACAGAACTTTGAACATTTCACGAGCCTCCCACAGGATTTATGAGAGTTGCAGAGATTTCGAAAGCTCCCCACAGACTAATTGTAAAAAATTTCCAAGATTTGTAATAGGGAGACGTGTACAAAATTTGACAGTAGTCACAAGTTTTCTACAGAATATGAGAGAACTATACAGATTTCAAGAGAACTCTGAAAGAATTCACGAGTATTCTACAGATTTCTAGATAATTCTACAAGAATTCTAGGCTATTCTACAGATTTCTAGATTATTCTCTGGAGCTGAAAATACTTCCACCGAATTATATGGTCTCCACGAGCCTCCTACAGAATATGACGGAATTCCCTGGATTTCAAGACTTTCCCACATAAATCAAAAGACTTATACAGAATTTCACAGTTTTCGCAAGACTTTTACAAAATCTTCGAGACTTACACAAATTTTGTAGAGATTTCTGAAAGAATGCACAAGCATTCCAAAAATCTATATAGAACTCTACGAGATTCCATAAAAATTGCACAGATTTCTAGAAAATTCTACAAGAATTTTAAAGAATCCCACAAGAATTCAAGAAAATTCCACAATAATTTGAAAATGTTCCACAAGAATTTAGAAGATCAAAAGCTTGACACATTTCGACGCAATTCGACAGTATTCACGAGACTTCCATAGAATCCAAGAGAATTTAAGGGATATCTGGAGAATTCTACAAGATATCAAGGCAATGCTAAAGAGTTCGAATACCTCATCCCATCTTGCAATGTTGACTACTCTTACTGTTGCAGGGGAAGACATTCTCTCCAATTTTTGTATATCGCCGAAGTTTGAAAATGCAGCAGCCATTCACAACCTTTTGGAGAAGCGAACAAAGAGGAAATTAGGCAAACTTTCTTACGCGCGCAGTCTCAGCAAAGATTCATGTACTCGTGACCATCCAACGCGTGTTTCTCATTTGTTTATCTTTGATTTAATTTAATTTCTGCAAAAAAACAGCAATTGCAAACATATGAAGGTTTTTCAAGAATTTGAAATTCTCTGATTCTTTCTCTTGTTTCTGGAATGGGACTTGTCTTTGGCTTGACATGTAATATTGAAAATTTCCCTAAATAATACTTCAGACTTCGGATAACGGCGGAGATATGAAAGTTGAAAATTGTTTGCAACTGTTCTTTGAATATTTCATATCGTTAGTTCTACTTAATCGATTTGACTTTGTAGGCTTCTAAATTGATAGTATCGACATGTTCTTCGAATAAAAAATCTGTGGAAGGAAAAATACATTTTTTTAAACTAATAAAACTTAAATCGTGTTCTCAAGTATAAGTGTTTTTCGAAATTATAAATATTCTTCCCAAAAAAAGCCATTCATGTGCTCTACAAGTCCCAGAAGTTCTTTTTTTGGTTCGCTAGTGTTTAATGGGAAAAACGAATGAAACATAAGATTAGTTGAATATGTAAGAGAAACATATAAAAAAATCAGGAGTGACAGATTTCATGCTGCCACAATGGTCCTTCATAATGAAAGGAGGTGTTTCAATTGTGAACAAAATCACACATTTTGCCGACGTTTCGAAAACGGTGCAGTTCGCGACTTCAGAGCTGACCTGAAACTGAGGTTTCAGGTCATGTTGGTTTTATATATGCTCCCTAAGATGCTTGTGATTGGTCAAAGGCCCGGCCGTGGAAATTGATCTAATCTGACTGGACAATCAAGTCTTTTGTTGAAAATCCGGGAAAACGGAAAGCCAAATTGGATTGGTATTAGATCCCTAATCCCTATTCAGGTGATTAGGATGTTTTAGGATTTCGATTGCTTCTCTATGCCTTTTTGGAAATATTTTTCGTTTTTGCGATAAAGATACCCATCAGGCCCGCGTAGTTCGAGAGATAGTAGCAGAATTGTGCTGCGAAAGATGATAGGGCTCATGGTATCTTCCTGAAAGAGGCCCTCCCTTGGAAATAAGCCTTTCAGTTGCAGCACGATGTTTCACAGAAGAAATACAAATTGCTTTCTCGAGAGGGGTACAGTGCGCCCGAACAACAACCACTTCAAAATGAGCTTTTCCGACATAAAATATGAAAAGAGAATCCGGGCCAAATGTTGATGTGGGGAAGTAAACTTCTTCAACCAAAAGTTCTAGATACCTGCTTGTCTGGTAGCGAACGAAATCTTTGTGCCCTTATGGATCTCTACATCATTTCGACAGTGATTGGTGGACGTTACTTTTCGTATGATATGAGGTTGTCACACAGCTCATTCAAACGCATTATTTTATTAGCTTTTTTATTCAATGGATGTTGAACTTCGTGAAATTCTTTCTGATAAGTCCTAATCTCTCTGGACTTGGCCGGGTTTTAAACACAAATAGTGAGATCGCTGAAGAGGCGTGGTCGGTCAGCAACGAACTGTTAGTTCTTCCTGGACACAAGAAATCGATTCAAATTTTGGATCAGGCATGTGTGAACATGAGTGGTTTTTGACATATTGGAGATGGAGAGGCTTTCCGAAGCAGATAAAAACATCTTGTTTGATAGAATCGGTCTCTTATCCGCCGGCATAAAATAAGATTTTTACAACTTGCATACTTGCCGTTTTGTTCCTACTCTATTCGTTTGGCGTGGTTCCATGAGAAAAGCACAAGCCTACGGGCATAGAAGTTACTACGCGTAAGGATATGAATACAGAGAATATCTTGCACATTTACTCGCTCTTCGCATTATTTCATCTAGATTCTCTATGTGTGAAAGCACAAATGGAGAAAACAGACGGCAAGACGAGAAAATGAAGAGAAAATGCACGGATACTTCCACATAAAAGAAGACCAGTGCTTGTCACCGGAGCTAACGTTCGCTTTTCTCAATTATATGGACTTTATTTAGGCACATAGAGTTTCATTCTCGCGTTTTAAGAAAGCGACATTTCCACATTAACTTGACCTAGCCGTATATAACGTTCAAAAATGTTTGGTTACTGGTACAGAGCGTGTAATCCATATTGCAAGCAGCTATTGCACATAGTTTGCGGGTGTCCTTCTTATGTGAGAACGACGTTTCTTTTCAGACAAAATACAATAGGCGCTTGGCGCTTATCATTTGGACCTGAAATATTGATATATGCAATTATAGATGCGAGCGCCAGTTGGGCCCTGGTTGCGAAATGAGAGGTGGCTGAGTAGCTTGAGTGACCTCTTGCGGTTATAAAGGCATTGGAGGTTGAAAAGTCCGTACCTGCCTTTATGGCGTGTGATGTAAAGGCGCAGAAGGGACGCATTGATACGCAGCATTTTCTTTAAATGGATGATCTTACGAGTAGTAATGTCGAGGGCCTGGAGCTCATTCTTCGTTCATGGAACCACTGGAAACCAATAGAATAGAACCGGGATGGCAAGCATGTTGAGAGCAGATATTGATTGAGTGTTATCACCGTGGGGCGACATCTGAAACTCACTCGGCCGCTATGTTACGACCATCGTGTCATCGTGCGGATGAGCTGCTCGTGTTTAGGCGCTCTACTCTGATCTGTACTAACACAGACCCCATACTTACATTCTATAATTTCTTCCTTGATACCGCCATAAATATCCATCAGAGAAGCTGAAGGGGCAAATACTAGCCAGGCATCTCCTATTCTCTCCTCAATGTGGAAAAGGTATATGCTGATGATCATTCGGAGCAGAATTCTGTATGCTTCGTACACAAGTTTCAAGCAAAATCTTTGCCTGAATGATGACTGAGCTTCGAAGTCAACAGCGGTTTTGCGATTGCAGTGGGTATGAAACTGGTTGTATTACATTCTGAAAATAAGATTATCATCAACGCTGACTGTACTTATTTATCCGTTCCAAGTATAGTCTGCAAGCTGCGAAGACATTTCCACCTTTAATGATCCGCTTCTTCACAAAAGTTACTCCATTGTCATGCACTTCGTTATTTAGGAAATAAGTAAGGAGATCTTATGAACCTTTTAAATATTGGATTCCCTAAACTTCAAAGTCTGCAATCCTGGACAATTGTTTCGATTAGATTCCAAGCATGCAAATACTGGACTTCTCATATAAATATCTCGTCCACTAATATTTTTGAGATCTCATAGCTTTCATATTTCCAGATCTTGCTTTGTCTGTATTAACATATGACCATTATAGAGAGTCTACTATAAATGAGAAGAACGTGTAATACATGATAAGATAAATATAATATATTTACAGCTCTCTTGAAAGAGGTACGCGAATCGCCACTTGAAATGATTCAATCGCAAGGACTCGACAATGAGAGAATGGCTATGTACCCAACTTTGGACTATAGACAACTTTATAATGCTCTAATGCAACTGATGGATGTCGTACCATTAGTACACATTGGTTTACATGGTGAGAATTTTACTATTACATCACATGCTTTAACTTGAAGCAAATGTCAGAAATTGTTGCTTTTAATCGAAGTAGCAGGATTTGTGTTCAGCGATAAAAATATATAAAATGGGGATTTACTATGGTCTAGTAGTAAGTTTCTTGTTTTCTGAAATTGAGTAATGTTAGAATATAAAAAGCGGATGATTTTGAATTAAGCCCCGGGAAGGAAAACCGCACATCACGAACAAAAGGTAAATTCAGTTTTAGACCTACAATAAAATTTTTCTAGTTTCGTAAGAAAACGAAAATGGTATTTCCTGGGTCGGGACAGGATTAGAAAAAAACGATTCGGAGGAAAATTAGTTGATGAACACTTATGAAGTGTTCTCCACGGCTGATTACTTATTCCTTATCAGAAAGATAGAAAATGAAAAAAGAAGTGTTGCATGGTCTCGATGAGTCAGAATCATCCCCGGAAAAATCCTTGACCAATTTGAGGCATTCTCCAGACAAGTTTTGAACGATTTTGGCAGTGGCAAGAGTCTTAGAGATTCGGGCCTTTTTTAGCGACTAAATTATCGTAGTTAAGGCTTGGTGATATGAAAGTACGACATGCATTCAAAAAGTTTCATATTTATATACGATTAATATTTAGATAAAAATTTTGTATCTCTAGAATCTCTGATTTTGGAATTGCAATAAAAATATTGATATTTGGATCTGTTACACCTGGCCGCAACTCAATTTCAAGGTGTGGTCAAGCTCAATCCCAGCCTAATTTATTCTAGCACTTTCGAGTCTTTTCAAGGAGCTTGATTTGAGGAGCTTAGGATCTCTTGTCCATAAGCAGGTCAAACTAAGCGTATATCATTTCTTGATTCTGCAAACAGCTATTGAAGAATAGTTCGTTTGAATTTTATGCATTTTTTCGGTTCTAATAATATATTTTTGGTATATCAAAGTTGAAAAATTGAAGAAGTGTAATTAGACCAACTTGAGCTAAACATCGATTTTAATATTTATAACTCCTCTAACTTTAAAACTTTATAGACAAACGGTAGTTTTTACCCAAAGTACCAAAAGGTAAATTTAAGTTTTCAGTTCAGAAAAGTAAATTCACCGACCTATTTCAATTGGAAGTGTTATTCGACTTCATTTTCATAATGAATATTGGCAAAGCTATTATTGTGCTGGCCAGCTTGTTCGGCAGATTGGTAGGGTAAGCAACAACACTGGGGTCAACGTCAATAAAAAAGACTTTCGATTAATTTTAAAAGAACCATACAATTTGGATATCAGTGATGAATAGCGACCTATTATTTATCCATAGCGAACATCAATCAGCAACAAAGGTGACATAACTGTGGCGAAAGTTCGATGTGACACGAGAAGGTGAGTGTCGTGCCGCCCACTTCCTAATTTTATATTCACGAGAAAAGTATTTCACACCTAAGCGCGAGTACCTTACTTATGAGCTTGAACGAAAGGCTATTTCTATGTGCAATTACACAGCAAGTGTATCATGAAATTGTGGTAACCGCCCAATTTCTACAGACTCGTGCCGGGTGGCCAGCATGCCGCCATCTTCTATGACGTGACGCTCGCGGCGTCATCACGACTAATTGGATTTTTTTCAAATAATTGTAATTTAGGGATTGGTTCTAGTCCAGGCAGACTGAGTCCTTGAATTTTTGAGTAACAAAGCACCGAGTTTAATGCGACAACTAAGACTAGACAGGGCGAGGCAATTATCGATGTCTGCCACGCTTGCCTACAATTTCGGCATTTTGGACAAGAAATTCTATTCAAGATCAAGTAACTAGAAAGGAAATTACCGCTCCTATAAATCTCCTCTTCCCTCTTAATGAGCCTCGCCCGGGTATAATCTAGTCTGTTCTTAGTCAAGTGGATTCACAAAATTGATTACGATACGTCCACGCGATCGTGAACGTCGAACAACGAATGCCTAGCATGGGGGTTGTTTCTTCCCTTCGGCGGGACCTTGGAACCCCGTACCCGTACCAACTTTACCATAACCTCAGTCAGAGACCCCTAGGAGTCCACCCCATCCGAAGTGGCACCCCTTGCTCCAGTGCCCATTCCACTAGAACGTCCAACGCTTTTGGCGTACGCCAAATCAGGGAAGAACGAATCTTCCGGGCCAGGTGCGAGCTGCTCACACCTGTTCAAATTGGTCGTTCTTTTCACCTCCGTGGTCAGTAAGGTTAACTAATTATGATCACAGAATTTGAAACGCCGAATCGATCTCTAAAGGGCAGGCCTTAGATTGCGATGTGCCCTGGCCATTCGTTCCTTCATTGTTACAAGGCATTGAAATTTTAGGAAAAGACCCTGTAAACAGGTCAGAAAACCAGCTGCCCTTCCATCCGGACCCTGATATCGTGACTTGATTTGTTTCTCAAGACGCCACTGGTAATCGATATCTCGACACATCATAAGGAACGCAACAATTGAAATGTTCCCCAATAGGCCAGGCATGGCGATTTTAGCGATGCCACTGCAATGAGAGTTTATCTAGAGTAAACGGAACCCCTATTTACAAGTTCTCATCTTTCAATCCCAAAACTGACCGCCCTTCTTCCACCATAGTCAAAAGATTCTCCGCGCTTGTTTTATTATCTCCCGAAACGGTGAATCCCCCAGTTCTTGACTATCATGTCTACCGTTTTGTGGCCTGACCTATGAGTCTGATCCTGAGTTTGGATGGTTCTACACCCTACCATCTGAATGGGAATCGCAAACAGCGGTAAATGTCTGGGCAGGGTAAAATAGGGCATGTCTATGAGGAATCGTGGCCCGGGATAACTGGGCCTACTGGGGCCACTCCCGAACGGGGTAGGAACCCCAAAGTTCACCCCTATTTTGGCTGGCGGCCATGAAAACACAAAAGCGGGGCCAAAATCATTATTGGCCAATCACCTCAAGTCCAATTATCCGTTGACACAGTCGTTTCTGAATTGCGAACAACAAAAAAGGATATTCTAACCTGATGGTTGTTCAGGGACCAGATAAGGAATATGTCAAGTTATTTCCAGTTCGACATAAGACGAGTAGTCCGTAGAAAGGAACTTGAATCCATTTTTGATCACTAAAGGCTTCCAAGGTTAATTATTACAGCTTCGTGAAGTTATCCCGAAAGCAATTCGGTTGAGCGCGTAAATCGAACCATTGAGCCGATGATTTTAGATGGAGAGCTATCTACATAAAAACAGCTCGAAACGGTACTCAAGATCAAAGCCTGAAAGTTGGAAGTAAAACCCTAGTATATCATCAAATGGCTACTCTGCTGGTGCGAAGCGGTTGCGTATGAAAATGCCAGCCGGTTTTCGACGTGGAAAAACTTGCGAGCAAACTCGAAACGGTACTCACGCCCAACTTTTTTCCCGATATTCTTCAGCCCTTAGCTAAGAGCTGTGCATGATGGCAGAGGTGTTTTCGGATGCTAAACCCTCGGCAGAGATTATTTAGTCGAAAATGTCAACAAATTTGTTAATACACGATTGCTCGCTAAGTTTTCAATTTGAGGCTAATTTTATGTATGTCATTACAATTATTTTCAAATTCTACCCCAATTTAAAACAAGAATTACCAAGATACGGCTAAAACTCACTGAGAAATTGGAATTTTTGATCGCGCGTTCGATTTGAAGCCACTCTTTCCCTTTTCGTAACCCGCATCGTATGACGCTGCCGATCATTAAGTTTATGCGTCTATCATTGACTTTTCGCTCTTTGAAGCTTACATTATTTTTTTAACAGACGTATAAATAAAAAGAAATACTATATATTATTTTTATCATGTATTTTAATATAAAATTCATTGGCTCATTTATTATTTAATCAATCAAACATTATTCTTATATTATTTTGAAGTGTATATTACTAAATACTATGCACTAAATACTAAACACTGTTCCACATTCAAGTAGTACAGAATCGCTTTTCTTCTTGAATCACGGCCGCGAAGCAGTCATTGTGCATGTAACGGATTTCCCTCAAATTTTCGACAATTCCACCATCAAAGATCAATTGACGAATGGATAGAAATAATGAGTAAAATCGACGAATTTTGCTAAAAGCAGGGAATCAAATTAAGATAATTCCGTAGAGAATAAAGCTGGCAATTTGTGGGCCCGTCTTTCGTTAATAGAATATGTGGACAACAGAATTAGTACGGGAGATATCCTTTGATGGAGCTTGAATCGATGATTCAGTGTACTTAAAAAAAAAATTTTTTTTTTGATTTTTTACAGTTCAAAACTCTAAACGAATTTCTCTCAAAATCCGGGTTTCAAAGTCGGTGTCTACTCTCCGGAAAGAACTACTCGACCGATCACTGCCGAATTTTGTAAAAACTTTCTACATACCAAGTCCCAGGGTCCTACGGTCTTTTTTTTCAATTTTTTCGACTTTGAGGGAGTTTTCCACTTACAAAATCGCGAGATTTTTCGTCAAAAATCACAATTAGGAAATTCATAATTGGACGACGCTGGACCCAAGAAAAACATATATTTTGACGAACAAATGTTTACTCATGTGTCTCAGATAGCTCTACGTTGAGATATAATGAACACCGGAAATAAGAGACGTCATCGTAAATCTGCTGCCACCGGCTCATTCCTTCATATTTTTGTACCAAAATTTAACAAAATGTACTTGAAATGATACTGTCCAATATGCTTAATACTAGAATATATTTACTTTCGTAATATTTCCAGAAAAAGTTGATGAAAAAAAAAAATTTTTAACCCTAACCCCTCCTCAACGTTGTGTTCTGAGCGGGAAGAATGTGATAAAAAATCATTCCAGTCCTCGTTTCGTTTAAAATATTAACAAAGAAACTATCCGAAACGTCAAGATGAGAATCTTTACTCTAAAGGCGCGTCATTTTTTATCGAAACTTTGTAACCCAAACTGCGATAGCCAAGATAAGGCATAATTGGACAGAAATCGATGTAAAACTATACGCATGGCCACGCCTCTTGACTATGAGATGAGTGACCACATAGCACGATGGAATTACAATGAAGAGCTAGCGAAACTCTTATGCATCCCCAGGACACGGGGCGACCCAAGGATGTCCGCTCTCTGCAGGAAGTTTTTTTCCTCTGTTTTTTTCACCTCTTCTTTGATGAGTATTGAATCTTGATGGAGTAAAGCGCTGTGCTCGCTTCTGATTTTATGGTTTAGGCGAAGAGTCTCTGCCGCCTGCTCTGCGCCCTCCTAGAGGAACGCTCCTTCCTAAATCATTTTGTAAATCCTTAGCATTGTCAGGTGAGGATCACTACCATCGAAAGAATATGTCAAAGAATATGTTTGTATATGCTTCGAAAAACTTTTTTTACTTATGTTATGTCATGTCCTGAATGCGGCTTTCAGGCATGTCTAGGTATTTGCAGGTCTTCCCAGCACTAAGGTGTTTAATAGCACTTCTGTCTACAAGCTCAGGGTCAAAACCTACATTTCATCCACGCTTCAGAAAAATATTGGTAGACTAGTCCAAACCATAGTTAATACCGATTTCTCGTGTGTACTCCTCTACGATCCTTAGAACATTCTCGCGATGTTCTTTCACAGAAACATAGATTTTCATCTCATCTATTTGAAATATATGAGTCAACTCATGCTCACGTTCACTAGCTCCGCCGCAGAAGTTCCCATGAGAAAAACGAAGTAGCAGAGACAGTGGTAATAGGTTGATGCATGGGAGAGCTCATTGTGTTACCCTGAAAGACGTCCCTCTGGAAAAAAACGCTGTTAGTTGGCACATGATATTTTCCAGAAGATATAGTGAATCTGGTGAATCTTGTACATATGTAGTCAATCACATACTGCAAACGAGACGTTCGATACTGTTCCGCTGTGTAACCTCTGCGATTGGGAACGAAACGAGCAACATGGAAATTAGGCAGGATATCATCAAGTCGATCCGTCAATAAGGAACGTCATTTGTTTCACAGATTCGCCATCATGTTTTCATCAAATTCAGTATTCCGAACTTGAGAACTATCGGCAATGCCTAACAAACGATTGTCGGTTGCTTTGCGCGTTCGATCATTTTGCACCTCACCTACAACTGGATTTGAGTTTTTTATTCCCAACCTTCGGAAGCAAAACATTTGTTTAACGCATTCTGATCTGTTCTATGTCTGTAAAATTTATTTTTTTCAAGTTGAAATCCTTTTTCGAACTTTCCACCTACACACAGTTATTTGTAAAAGAACATCTTAAAGATTCCACTCGCAAAAATCCCTGAAAAATATATTCATGTTATGATTTTTTGATAAAAACGTTCCAATCGAATATGAAGTGTGATCTGTGGATTGATTTGAATATAAAAATTCAGTTTCGTCACATTCACAAGCATTCGACTGGACTGCTGCCCTTCAGATGTTCACCACGCACATAACAGATACATGTTTATCGAATTTTCTTTTCCGAATGAAAGATGATAAAGCAAGGAACCTAATGCGGAAATATTCAACTAAGAAAAAATGACCTTACATTGCAGAAGAACGTAACTCTTAGAACTTTTGAAATTTTCGGAAATTCTTCAGCCAAAAAATAATACCTATAGAGTACTTCTACTTTGTCAACCTTTATTGAATTCGATGACATAAGTCACAGTCCTGATATTCCTGACGTAGAAAGCGTCCTCTAAATAATTCAAGGAATTGCTACAGAATTGAAGATAAATCCACAGGTTTCGAAATAGGTTGCTAGAAAGCAGAGAGTGCTAGATTATTCGTGAGACTGCTTGAGAATCGAAGAGATTTCTATAAAATTTGAGAAACTACTACAAAATTCAAAGTTATTCACAGATTTCAGGAAAATCCTACTAGGATTTGAAAGACTTCTGAATGGAAGCGATTTCTAAAGATCAAGAGGAAATTCTACAAGAATTCATGGAATCCTATAAAGTTCAAAACGCTTTTATAAACTTCCTTAGTATACACGAGCCTCCTACATAATTCTAGAGAACTTTACAGATTCCAACAATTCCAACAAGGACTATAGAGACTTCTATCTAATTATGTACCTCGCTTGAAAAAAAAAATATAAGAAATTTTTGAAAACGTATCATCACTAAAGTTGAGCAGCGCTAAGCGCGGTTATTACTTGAATAGTGTCTGTCCAGGAATATCGCGAGCTGCTGGTATGTTGGCAGGAGACTATGTTTTCTGTGTATTCAACTCAACCAATTATGACTCTTTACGAGTTACGCTTATCCCGGTGGCCCTGTGGAGGATTATGGCCTAATAGTAAAGAAGAAAAACGAGCCTGCTACAGAACTTAGGAGAACACAACAGATTTTAGAGGGATTCCACAGATTTTATGATAAATCTCTAGAAATGAAGAGACTTACAGAATTCTACAGTATTAATGAGCCTACAGCAGAATTTCACAGGATTCGCGAGAACTCCGCAAAAGTCAAAAGACATATATAATGGACGAAATAGGAAAACCTGTCGGTTGGAAAATGGGAATTAGAATTTTTTTCATGACCCGTATTTGGGAGGAAATTTCCAGTTTTTATTTGGAATATTCACAAACGATACTTTTTGGACAAGTTTTTGTATCGGTAACAAAATTTTTATAATTTACTATTCTTTCTTGCATATTAGGAACTGACAGAAATAGTATTCTACCAATATTTCACTGGAAAAAATCGTACTGAATGGAAATTTCTGAACATGAAAGAGAACATTTATTTTTTAATTGCCTGTGCATTCGAATGTTATTAAAAACATTGATCTCAAATTGTGTGCCAGTGTCGTAAACTGCTGCTGCACACAAAATTGCTACGAAGAAACAAATGCATTGGCATGGAAATACCACTTTTCGACTTCTTTTCTGTTCTAACCTCTTTGGAGTAGGATTCAAAATCTTATAATTGCTTTCATCTAAAAGTTGGAGTTTATTTTTTACCTACAATTTTTTATAGCAAAGTGTTTATACTTCAGGAAGGAGCCTTCTCTTGAAATATTTCAACCTACAGTTTGTGATTCGCTCATTTTTTTGTAAGTCAAAAAGGAAGTACAAGGAAGTATTTTTTCGAAATTCATGTTTGGTATATTCAATATAATAACGAATTTTTAAAAATGTGTATCAGGAAATTATGGATCCCAGAGTGCCAGTTGCCGCTAACGTGACAGGATAATTAATCTACCGTATTATAGAAATGTGCAGAATTCCATGGCGCAGTCAGCGATATTAAAGTTACATATTTGGAACCTATTTGTTTTTTCAAATCCAAAAACAAAAATATGTTATTTGATCGAGAGAAACGCATACAATCCAGTACATTATTTTTTATTCTCTAGTTGCGAAATTAAAAAATTTCACAGACTTACTTTCAAAATAATAAATCAGAATGTTCTAAAATCTTAATCAACAGATTCCCGCCATCAGAAAAATCTAAAATTTTCTTTGAAAAATCAAAAAAAAATTCTTATTTCGTATGTATCTCGTAAACTGTCTATGAGATGTATAGGCGAGGGGCGCACCCCCAAAAGGATGCACAAGAACATGAGTTGACCGACCACTACGAAACGCGAGGTAATGAACAATTGGGATCGATTATTTATATTACAAGGAACAAAAAACCTCAATAATACTTTTGTGTCCCGATGGTCAGTAATTTGTTATTAACTAGAAACTTGTAAAATTACGAAAAATGGAAAAATCGTTACGCTGAAAATTTTTTACAGTAAAATAGATAAAAATAAACACTTTTTTACTTCTGGTATTTTTTCAGAAACTGCTTTGTTTCCGTGTTACGCGCAATTTAAAGTCAAAAATCTACCAAAAAGCGTATATTATGAAAAGTTTTTTCTCAGCTTCTACCACAGCTTTTGGAAATTTTAAAAATGTAAATTACGTAACGTATAATGATTCGCGGAACTATTTGTTAATGATTAACGTTGTAATATGAGGTTTTTGGTAATTGATATTTTTTCTTTATACCATTTACTGTCAGAAAAGAGATTTTTTTAAACAGAACTTCTTTCAATCCTACAACAAAATGTATGTGTACCAAAAAAAATTAGAAAGTTATGGACGTCAAAGTAAAATGAAAATTATTTCAAATAAATAAACTGATTCATTTACAGACAATTTACATTTGTATATATACATATGTTGTAATAGAGTCTACTACACATTAACATTGCAACTTTTTTGTCTAAATTTAATCTTCAGTCATCCAAACAGCTATGCATGTTTGTGCAAGTTCAAACAAGTAAAATCGCACAAGCAAGACAGCGAATACGCGGTTAGTTCGAATTAGTTAGAGCATCTGTTTTGAAAAACAATGCAAGTATACAAGTATACTTTGTACAAGCATAGTTTATGTAAATATATTTCTATATAAATATTTTTTATTTATTTATATTTACGTAAAAATTCTGGTTAATCGAAAAAATAGATATTCACCGTTGGATTAAAGAATTTTCTGTTTGAGAAAGGCTTCTATTCGACAGTACATGGTATAAAGAACCAATATCAATGGCCAAAAACCAAATATTTCAAAGTTAGTCATTGACAAATAGTTCCGCGAATCAATATAGGTTACGCGCTTCGTCACCGCCAATCCGTAAATTTCACGAATTTTGTATGACAAATTCTTCATTGTAAACAAAAGTAGTACGAAGGAAAAAAATACTGCCTAAAAGAATATGTTTTTACGAGTAATTTGCATATTTTAAATTCCCGAAAGCTGTGGTATAGGTCGAGAAAATAATGTTCAAAATATACGCTTTTTGGTCGATTTTTGACTTCAAACTACGCTTACTTCGAAAACAAAGCATTTTTCGAAAAAATACCAGAAGAAAAAAGTGTTTATTGCCATACATTGCACTGTAAGAAATGATCAGCGTAACGATTTTTTTCATTTTTAGTCATTTTACAAGTTTCTAGTTAATAACAAATTACTGACCATCGGGACAAAGAAGTATGATTGAGGTTTTTTGTTCCTTATAATACAATTATTCAATCCCAATTGGTTATTTCCTTGCGTCTTGTAGTGGTCGGTTAACACATGTTTTTGTGCATCTTTTTGGGGGTGCGCCGCTCGCCTCGTAAAAACAGATAGCATTTTTAGATTTACCATCAGATAAGCAATGTATATCTATGTGAATGTACAGGTTGTTACACATAAATATATGCAAGTAAATAAATTAAGTGGTCAGTACCTAAAGCTGTTGTTCTTGGAGGTTCGGAACCCACCTCAAGCTGTAGGTCCCCCCTATTAATAAGTTAGTATTAGGATGTGTAAAGGAATTGTAGTGAGGTACAGGGAAAATATGAGCCCTCAGCAAACACATTGAATTATCGAATCCAAGTAAATAAGTAAACAATCATCCTCAAAGTTTTAGAAGGAATTGTTTTCATGATGGTTTAATGGCAGAATAACCTTCATTATTTCAACTATACTTCTGTATTTTCAAGATTCAAATTACATTTGGCCGTAAAAGAGGGTTCAAATCGACTTAACTATTTTGAGGGACTAAACAATTCAAATCGTCCCAGCAAGTGGCCTTGTTACCAGTTTGAGATTTTTTACAGTAAAGATCCTGAGAATATGTTCTGACAGGGAAGAACGAAGCTCAGCAGCGAACAGTGGGGCAAAAAACGTCCGAGAACAAATCGATTTGTAGGAGATAATGATGGTCCGATTTTTACTTTTTTTTCTACGAAAGCTAGTAAGATTTCGCGAATAACAAAAATGAAATGAAAAAACTTTTGAAGTAAACCGGTTTCGGAAAAATACTTAGATTCATTTTAAAGAAGTTCAGAAAATTTGGAGCAACTATCCGAGAAGGTGTCCTATGGTAATGCAAATGAAAAAAAAATTGTTGTAAACAAATGAGTGAATGAGAAATAATTCGTGATTTAAGGAAAGTTCATAAATGATTTGATATTTTAAAAGTAATTATCACCAACAAATATCCGTATCAGGTATTTTCAATTAGATAAATCAACTTTCTTCTAGTGATTGATCATAACATCACTTGGAGTTGGAAATATAACCTAAGTATCATATTTGTTCATCAAGTAAGGATTCATTCACTATATTAATCAACGAATGCACTATTTGGCTAGTAAATAACTAACTTCCAACTTGTTAAGAACATTCCGATGACAGTAACAAATTCATCGCTAACAACAGTCGCTTAAACAACTATTTATCATTTCACATACCTATCTAAAATGAAAATACCGTTTTTTTCATGGAATTACCAACGAAATATTTAGTAATAATACCTTGCTATGAATCGATAACATTTGATAACTTTTAAACAAACTTTATTAACAAATACATTATTTGGCTGTTTTCCAGAATTTTGATTTTTCGAAATCATTTTATTTACATATTTATTAATTAAATACCGCTTTTCCACGGAATTAACAGCCAGTTATTTGGCAATGATTTCTCACTACAAATCGATAACAATTCATAATTGTTTAAACAAACTCTAACACTTAATGCATTATTTAGCTATTTTTAAGCGTTTGAGCTTGTTTTGTTTCGTGTAATCAACTGTTTATACCTCGAAATAATAATAATAATAATAATAATAATAATAATAATAATAAGTTGGTAGCTCTAAAAAAGCATCCAGAGGTGACCTA